>JBBMOC010000046.1:2719294-2789870 GCA_037975185.1 Centropyge bicolor
GGAAAAGGAGAATTTATTTCGACATTACAACTGATCTGTAGGTCAATATAAATAGGAACAAAACAATATACAAAAGCTTTATTTAAGTGTGTGATTCATAAGGATTTACAAGGCTTTTTGTGAGCGTAAAGTTTCGGCACAGTCCATCGCTCCCTCTGCTCATTTGACTGACAGCGCTTCGCTTTGTGAACGCTGCTTTCCAGAGTGAATAGATTTATGAATAAACAAGAACAAAAGAGATGGTGGGAGGCTCTTTTATGTTCGTCTCCACTTAGAATAAAAAGCGCTTTTTATGTTTTAAGTCCTTAACCCCTGAAGTGTCGCTTGAGAGGGAAAAGCACACGAGGTGCTCGGAGGAAAAACAGTGACGTGTTGATCTTTAAGATAATGAAATCTTTCGTCTGCATCTCAAGACACCGATGAAGTTTAATGACTGTAACATTTAGAGAATATAAGATGTATCATACACATCAATGAGCCGGTGAATGTTGCTCTATGAGCTTTGTGTAAATCAATGGAGTTGTTTTTATTGTGTTGAACACGGGGCCAATGCAATAGGCCTCTAACACGCTGGTATATATTTCATCCCGACATTGTTCATTAACAAAAAGGTCTCAGAGTTATCGTTCAGTTAGCAAGTTTCATCTGAGGAAGTACTTTAAAAGACAAATGTAAATCACATGATCCTGTAGCAGGCTTTAATCCTCACTACCCGAGGTGCCACAAACCAACACTACCTGACCCTGTGAAACATGTTGAGAAGGAAAGATCAGTAAGGCTGTAGATGATTATCTTCATTTCAACTGGGATGACCTCAAGGATGATTGCATGGACAGATACAAGAGGTCTGAGCTAAAAGGGACAGCGGAGCATAAAATTGACACCTGAGGCTTAACTCTTCGACTTTCCCTCTGGCCGAATCCAATTTTGACATAGAAACATGTCATAAACTGGATTATGGTGAACTGGATTTTAGTGCAGCGATGAGAGGGAGTCGGATTATAATTTGGTTCTTTAACATGAAATTAAAGTGTTGATTTGATTTTCTGTTTGCATGAGCAGTCTCCAAATGAGCCAAAATTCACCTCATCAAACTGTCTCCTGATCCAAGTATTGTTAGAAGTGAATTGTAATTGTCCATTGTTTGTATAACCATGCTCATAATTGCTAATTTACTATTCAAACAGAAATTCCTCAGCATGATAAGTGCTTTTATAATAGCTGCAATCAGCAGCGGCCAAGGTACTATAACCTTCACTGCCCCTATCATATTTTGTGTATACAGTATATGTCAGCATAAAAGCATTTAGCCTCCCAATCACTATCAAAACAAATAGACAGGGTTGGATAATAAGGGATAATAACAGCATGCAGCCATGAGTCAATAGATAAGGTTATGTTGTCCATCAGACTTTGTGAAGGGAACATAAGGACGAGGCTGTGAGTAATAGGCTGCCATTCTTTCCCCGGCTCTGAGAACTCGACTCCGACTGAGGGAGTTACCACAGAGCAGCACAGCATGGTGGGTAATCGTCTAGGCACACCTGACAACATAGATAAATTTGTGCCAGAGGAGAGGCTCATCTTGAGTCCAGTCCTCTGTGTTACACAGCAGCGATAATCACCCTTGTCTCTCTCTCTTTGCTCTCTATTATCTTTACTCTCTCCCTCTCTACTACTATTATTATATATTGAGACCAGCACCCATTGTAATACCATCTCTATCTTTTTGCATCTCATAATCTAAGTATTTCTAAAGCCATCCAAAATCTGTGCAATTGCATATTGGATACAACATAAAAAACAGTATGTGATATTATTGTCTGTAAGCTTTTGAAAGATGATGCAGCATTTTTTTTTTTAAACTGAGCTGTTGTGGTCAGTTTTCTATACACAGGCATCTCATTCTGCCTGTAAATCATCTGAGCAACTGAGCTCACCACAGGCACCATATGGTGAAGCGGTGGGATCGAGCCTACTCAATTCAAAACAGTCCTCATGGTGCGCTCAGTCATTTTGAGGTGAAAACAAAATCAAGCAAACCTCAAAGGGAGCTGTTTGTTATTTCACAGTTCATGATTAATTCATTTTGTTTAAAGTGCTGTAATTCACCAAAAAAGGCTGTAGGCTATATTATCTTCTCAACCTAAGGATCAGCCTCCTCTGCAAAGATAGATGTGGCCTGTTCAGGGAAACAAAACACTGCACCATGAGACACTATCAAGAGCAAATCTTCAACAAAACACTTCCACATAGCTCATGTAGGGCCCTATAATTTCTGCGATCGCGGAATCGCGGACGGAATCGCGGAATTGGACGATAAAAACGGAATTTATTTTTAATGCGGAATATCGCGGAAATGTTGTTTTCATGAGAAAGAGGAACATAAACATGGGCAATTGTTCCCGGGGGTTGCTAATCAATGTGACACAACCCCTGCCCCCCGCCCCTTTTCAAACCATATGAAAACATGGCGGTCCCCCCGTCTGCTAAAAAGCTACGTAATACGACGCTAACGCCTCAATACAGAGCTGAGCACTATTTTATACAGTCTATGAGCACTACCCGTCTATGTGTCAGGTGACGTGTTACTTTATACATTTTGTCAACACTCTGTTGACTGGAAGCTGAAAAATAAATGTGATGACCACCTGTTGACCAAAAGTCTTTTTTTTTAAAGTCAAGCATATTTTTACTTGAAGAAAAAAATTATTGATTATTAACTAATTGAGCACTTTATCATTATTTTTTAATATGCCATTTATTTTCACTGGAATTTTTTTTTTATTTGAAGTACTTGGTGCATTGTTGTGTTGCATGAAACAGCAATAAAGTATTGAGGAAAAGTGCACTATTGTGTTGCCTCAATGAATGTAAGGTCATTTCTATTTAATTAGTGTGCATTTTATTCATAAACATTATTAAAACACACTCTTTTGTGGTAAAATATGGGTAAAAAGTTTTTAAAAAATGGAATTCCAAAAAATTAAAATGGAAAAAACGGAATTTGGGAGAAAATAAAACGGAATTTGGGAAAAAATAAAACGGAATTTATAGGGCCCTACTCATGTTCAAACTTTGCTTCGGCATCGAGAACAGGACACAATGTTTCCACTGCTGTTTTGATGCCAGGCTGAGTAATTTGGTGTAAACACACTGAACATGAAAACCATGAATGTGAAGGAAAGACGATTCAGAAAAAGCATAAAGTTAAGTAGATCATCAATATTAGTGGAGATTGTAAATTGAAGTTTGTGTTCATCAAACATTTCATTGTTTTTGTTGAAATATCAGCAGAAACCTTGACATCCCTCCCATGATTCAAACCTCCTCTCATGTCTGTCTTTCACCTGTTGCATTTCTTTGGTTATCTTGAGTTCTGTTTTCCTGAGTTTGCGAGATGGTGGACGAATAATGTCGTTAACAGTTTTATGTCACTGATTCGGCCGGTGTTAATTTAGAAGACTGCAAAAGCTACAAAGGGTCCTGAATCGAATGTTGGGGACATCAGCTTTACAGTAAGTGGCCATTAAGGCCCCTAAAGAGACAATAAAATAATTATATTGGTCATTAAATGGCTGAAAAAACATCGGTGTGAGTTTTCCTAGAAAGCATCCTCATGTAGTCAAATAGCTTCTGGCTCAATAAGCTTGTGTATTAAGTACAAACCATTTACATCATGTCAACGTCAGTCACAATAGTTTCTTTAAGCAAACTTTCACAATTGATTTTAATATTTTTAACTGACAAACAGCTGATTTTGTTCGATAAATATCCACATGAAGTGAGAGCAGCAAACAGTCTCCAGGATTGAATCGAAGAAAAGAGAGAAAATGAGGACAGAGGACGTCAGGTGAGACAGAGAGGCGACGATCATAACATCACCTTTTAATAGCAATAAAGAAGTTCAAAGAGCTCTAGCATCAACATGCTGTTTCATATTACACACCTGAGGGGTTTCCGCCCCCCCAGAGTGCGACTCGTTGGTTGTTTGAGCCTAAGCGGGTTGGATGTCTTCCTCTTTTCTTTCTGTCTCGTCCCCTGTCTTTGTCAGCGTTTATTTCTCTCTGATGGATCTGCTGCTGGTGATGGGGCTCCGTGGCTTCCAAGTGTTTAACCAAGGAGTAAATTGCCGGTTACTTTCTGGCGACTTTCTGATCTCTGTGTCAAGATGGAGTCAGCGGTGTAGAACTGAGAGCAAGAGCCTCTGGCAGAGAGCGTGTGGGCAGAGGGAAAGGTTATGCATGTTTGTGTGGGGGCTATGTATGTGCAGTTTTCTCCTCCTGTACATATTTGTTGTTGCTGTCACTCGGCGGATGTGTGTGCGTGTAAGTGCCAGATTGTGTTTTGCAGCTGTCTGCCTCTCCATTCACCCACACATACTTCCCCACTCGCCCCGTCCCTTAAATGATGCACAGCCGCATTTCTCAGTCAGTCTTAGTATGGTCCTCGCTCGGTTGTTGCCCGAGGACACTGCCAACCGCACCAACTGGGCCCCATATGTTGCGTCACCTGCAGTGGCCCTCCGTATTTACCAGACTGCGCTCGAAGTCTCTGTTCCTGGATGGATCAAACTTGCGAGGTCAAATCAGGGCCAAGTAGCCTTAAGGGTTTCCAGCAGTCACTGGGATTCAGGCCAAGGAAATGTGTTGACTGTTGGTCACATCCTCAGAACAGACACGCATGGTGGAAAGTAATCGAGTACTGTAATTAAAGAGTAACTAAATCCATTTTCACAAGTTTATGTTTAGTAATTTCTTATAATTGTCAGTTGATCCTAATCTCAGTTTTTAGTGTTCATTGCAACTTGTCTTTTCTAGTGGTGGAAGGTAACTAAGTACTTTTACTCGAGTACATTCTTAAGTGCAGTTTTGAAGTACTTACTGCTAATTTACACTGCAGTTCAGAGGCAAATACTGCACTTCTTATTCCACTAGCTTCATGCAGAATGATGCCAGTTTGATTCAGGGCCACAAAATGTTCAACGTGCCAGAGTTACATTATTTGATATTTAAGATAATGACAGCATTTCAGAGATGGCTCATCCCCCGTAGCCAGCTGGTTCCCACCTACAGCCAAGCAAGAAAACATAGGGAGTAGGATGCCCACGGAACCGCAGACACTAATCACATATTCAACAAAATAAATGTGCTTTTTAATGTTGGAAGAGAAACTATAAACGCTCAGCTCAACCTTATATTATCAAAATCAGATATTGCTGCTCATTTCTGCCCTCGATCGTCAGAGAAGCTCTTTGTTTTTGCAGCGTTTCTCCGCAGTCTCCCGGCGCTCACTAATCCTCTGTGACAAACACACTCGTCAATGCAACAAAGAATATTCAGCCCTATCCTGCAGCAAATAACCCCGATAAAGAACAAAGGCAGGACCCTCCTTCAGATGTGTTTCTCAGGTCCGCCGTGCCTGAGAGATACAGAGAGACGCCTTTGTTTGTTCACTCGCTTTTGCTCTGTCATTATACTTCCTGAAGTCAATTTCCCGCTATTTGCTGCTTGTTTCTTCCCAGGTAAAAGAACGCCCTTGAAATGGTTTTTGAAGATCAATGTGGTGGCGTCACAATTACGTGGAGAGAGAACAGCGGTTTGCATGTCAACAGATGTGTGCAAATGAATGCATACGAGCCCACGGAAAGGGCGGGTGCTGTTTGCCTTTTAGCCGCCATAATGAATCCCCGGGATGAACTGGCAGTTCAATAGCAAATACAGTAAGTGCGCGTGTGAATATTCATCAGCTGTTTGTGCATTCTCTGTATGAGGCTTTCTCTATTATCAGCATCGATGGACTCGCTGCATCCAATTACATTTCCAATAAAGTGTCTCAATGGGGAGATTCTCCTTTTCAACAAAGCCCCTCGCTGTTTGATAATGCGGCCAGTATTTCTATAGCAGCTCTATAGGCCATGGGAGAGAGGAGCTGTTTGTACGGACACACCTTTCTTTTAATGATATTCACCTTGAAAGAGGAACATAATTGCATCCTCGGTGTCTCATCATCAGTGGAAATATATAAAAAGATATTATTCAGTGACGGTAGGTCCAGTCTGAGCTCAAGCAACGTCTCTGGACACTAGAGGTGTGCGATTCTGCAAGATTTGGTATCCATCCAATACCAAGTAAAAACAGGGTCAGATACTCTTAATATTTAAGGTTGATGTATCATCACACTGCTGACCTTTAGGTGTTTTTGTATTTTTATTTCTTAATGAAGATTTCTAAAAGTGATATTAAAGATATGACAGAGTTTGCAGCCCTAATCTGTGTCATGACTAAAAAGAAATGCTAAATTTCCTTTTTTGCATTACGTCTTGTCTTAAGTTGTATCGTCACTTCCTGTTTTATTTTGGTAACCTTCTCCCCTCTCGTTCCAGGTAACTTGCCTTTCCTCATGTGTTTCTCGTCAGTGTGATTGTCTGCCCCGCCCTGATCATCTCCACCTGTTCCCCATTACCTTGTGTCTATAATGTCTGCGTCTTCCCTTGTCCCTTCTGTTGTGCTTTGTTTTTTGCTCGTAAGAGTGATTTTCAGTTCTGCCTTTTTCTTAATAAAGACTTTTATTTTGAAGCTCCGGTTTCAGTGTCGTGCACTTTGGTTCAAACTAAGCCCAAGTCTTGTCAATCTGCTCAGGCAGGTCCTTCCAAAGTCTAGAAATCCGGACTCCATCACCTCTGTGTATCAATCTGGACTTGGAGAACAACAAGGAACGACACATCCAAAGATCTCATGGAACGAGAGGGGGAAAAGGTCAATGGACGATCTGATAAATAAGTTGGGATGAGGCCTCTTGGGGCTTTGTGAGTAATCAATAATATCTATTCTAAAAGCAACAAGGGGGCTGGTGTTAATGTTCATTAGCCTTTCTAAGCCTTTCTAAGACTATTGCATGATTACTTAAATTAATTGAACTTCATCCTGGCATGTGAGGGGTTAAGTTATATAGTAGTTAATAGTTTAAGCTATGTAATATTCTACAGGCCAAACCTACACTCGTTTGCAGCCCCTATTATTGTTCATATTTGATTTTCTTTGGTGCTAAGTTTTAACTACTGGCTTCTGCAATAACCCAATTTTCGTCTCAGGGACCATTAAAGTTTCATGTAGTCTAATCTAATTTATTGGCATAATAAATTAACTAACTACATAATTTGTATTAGGCTTTCAGGGGACAGTAATGTGCTGTATCTGCATGTGCTGCGTGGATTTGTGTGCGCTCACCGACATCCTCAAGATCCCATGAACCAATTAAGGATTTGTAAAAATCTGGTCATCCTACTTACATGATATTGAGTGTCAAGGGTGATGGATTTCTTCTCCCACTTTCTAATCCCGCTTCATCCAAAGTAATATTTTGCACTGACTTTGCGTCATAACTTCTGCAGCGCATGGTGAAACGTTCAAACCCATATTCCAAGTGATTATGGATTTTTCATTTGCATATTGGATTAAATGGTCGGGTTGATACCGTAGGTCATCGAGTTTTAACTCGAATGACCTGACGCAGGGATGATTTGGTACAAGTTCTATTTCAGAATAATCTGACCCTCGCAATCTGCTGGTGCCTCTCTGGCTTTCTTCTGTGTGCTTTTGTCCACTTTTGTTGTTCCAGGAAATGAGCACATTGGCTCTCTGTGACGCAAGACACTTCTTGTCCGTTCTTATTAAATGCATTACAGCAGACGTTGGTACTAGATGCCACATTGCTGTCCAGGGGGACTGATGGTATTTAGGCTACAATATGTCCAGAATGTTTTTATTTCCCACTGCAATAAACCTAAAAAAACCCCCCAACAAAGTCACGACTTCAAAACCCGTCAAGCACTTTTTTTGATGCCGTCTGTGCTTTTTCTAGGAATCTCATGTGTAATGCTTTGCTTTGTCAACAAATCAAGTGTCTGCAAATGACTTTAAATCCAGCGATAATCCAAGAAAAACGGTTATGTTAGCAAACTAACTGTGAGTTTGACTTGAGGATTTGTTTTTTTACCAGAGGATTTCTGATCAGAAGGAAATAATTTATCAATGATGACAGAGAAAAAAATCTGATTCTAATCCATTTTGCCCTCGTGAAAGCTCTGGTAGACTGGACACTGTGTTCACGTTGCAATAATACACGTAAGGATCTAATTACCGTCCTTTTGTTTGGCTGAAAAGTCCTCAAGTGGGTAAATTCAAGGATGTATTCAGAATCATTCAGACAGGCTTTTGTGCTCTTTTTTAGCTCAAGGACATCGCACTTGTTCCATGAAAAGTAAAATTTGACTGATGATTGTTGTGAGATAGATGGCGAGGATTTTCTACAGCGCTTTATTTTCTCTCCTTGTAGACTTGTCTCATCTTTATCTCCTGCTTTACTCTAAAGAATCAGCGCTTCCTTCTCCTCTGCTCTACAACACTCATCATATCTAGCAACTGCTTTTACTACCATTTAAGCTTCCACACGTTCTACATATTAATTCCATCAAACCTGAGGCAGAGATGTTTCTTTGACTTAGAGGCAGTAAAAGAGACATAATGTAGCCTCGTGTAAGAAACCTTGGCAAATTACAACGTGCTGAACGCTGAAACCAGGCCGGTGGCTGAGTAATGAAGACAGACAACGCTGATGAAGAAGACCAAGGAGAGCAATACTGACAAGGTTTCTTTCTAATCCTCTCCTTAACACCCCTCTCTCCCCTTCTTTGTCTCGCTGTCTCTCCCTCTCTCTCTATTTAATTTCGCTCTCCCACAGCAGTGCCAGTACGCTGCCATGATGGCTATTAAGACGTTATGGTTTTCAATAACTTTTTATAGAGTTTGGGCATCGGAGGCCTATTTGCAAAATGAACTGATGAGACATCACTGAGGTGCGAGAAGTGCACTGTAATCATGTTAACTTTGAGAGGCGGAAACTCTCGGCGGAACGGGTCAATCAATTTATATTGTACAGTCGGGGGTTTGTTTCTGGCAACTGGAACACAGATGGGATGTGTCATATTAACATATCAAACATGCAGAAGTCTCATCTTGGGGAAATGTTCAGAAATGGCCTCCCTGAAGAACGTCGGCAATGAAAATCAAACTTGATGTTCCATAAAAATAGAACTCTTTGTAGCTGAATGGTGGAAGATGTCATTGTGTGAGAAGCATATTCATCGAGCGAAGTTTGAGAAAGTTGTTATGACCCCATGTTCGTTAATAATTCTTTGGTTGGAAGCATGACTCAGATGTTCAAGACGTCATTGAAAGTCCAACCAAAATCACAATTAGATCTCATTTTGCAGCCAACAATTATGATTTCATTTCATTGTTAGTATTGAAAGGAAGAAAAGAAGATATTTGGGGAAATGCTCTTTTTTCCTCTCAGCATCTGAAGAAAATTGAGAATGCATTGACAGACGGTGTTTTGTTCTCAGCAGCATACAGGAATAAGGCTCACAGCAGCATCTAAAGTGACCATAATAACACTGGCAAAAAAAAGATTTCAAGCTATTTAATGTGCTGCAGATGACCAGCAAATTAGCTATCTATCCTGAGAACACACATTATACTCAAAGGGCACGGTTTGTTTCGTCGTTAGCAGGAAAGTTAATGTGAGTTGTTGTTTGTTCTTTATGCAACTACAGATTTAAAATGCAACAATTTGATCGTTTAAAGATAAGTTCTCCATCTCAGGATCAGAACTAATGCAATCTAATTGGTTCATGCAAAGACAGAGGGTGCAGAAAAAAAAAAAAAAAAAAAACATAATTCAATTTCACTCAAACTTCATATGTGAATCTTGATACTTTTTGGTGGTGGTGGAAATAGTGCAGAGACTTTTTGCGAAACAGCTGAATTCAGCATCGCACGGGCCTTTCGCTGGTGATGCGCACGTCTTGTAAATGAGGACACAAGTAGGTCACTTCATCAACATTATAATTTTCGCTCGGGGGCAATATTGCACCTCACATCAGTAGTTTTCTTCATCTGGCTCTAATGAGCTAATTACTGACTGAGTCCAATGAAGCAATCGTTGACTCATTGTTATATTAAAGTTGGTAGAAGTTTGATTTTTTTTTTTTTTTTGTTCCCCCTGCAGGTTTGTTTGATTTTAAAAATAGAAAGTATACCGACAAAAGACTAAATGTGAAGTGTTTGACAACGTGGAGGGGAAATTACTACAATTTGTGCAGCTTAGCCTATCATTATCTGCTGCTGTCCAGTATGTGGGAGCAATTATGCTTTTTGTGTTTCCCCTTATTTCCACATTGGAAATCTTGGTCTTGTGAAATTTAAAAATGTGATTCTAAGAGATTAAGATCTCACCTCAGACCGTACAGAACGGTACCGTCCGGGTGCAGTCGGATCATTCTGTTCTTCACCGTGACACCGTGGACGAACGATTTCTTGTCGTTGAGGAAGTAGGTGTCGGGGACCCAGAGCTGGTCGGCCACCCGGTTATCTAAGGTCAGGTTGAGGGGGATCTCAGAGTAGGACAGCCGCTTGTCTCGCCAGGCCTGCTGGAAGTACATCGTCAACGTGTAGTCCTGAAAGTGCACAAAGAGGGAGCGAAGGAGGACGGGGGGGGGGCGGATGAAGATGGAGGAAAGTGGTCGGGATGGGGAAGGAAGAGAGGCGGATGAAATAGAGGACAGATGGAGAGAGAGAGAGAGAGAGAGAGAGAGAGAGAGGGTTACCCCAAAAAAGAGACCATTTTACACGGCTGCTCTGTAACACTTGCAAGCTCTCACAGACTAGACTGGACTGGGCTTCAATATTGGATGAAGTTCACTTAAAAGCAAATGGAACAGTAGCTGTACAGGCCAAAAAAAAGTCTCAGTACAAAGCAATAGGGAATTACTTCTTTTCATAGAAACATGAGGTTAAGACAGACAGTGTGAAAGAGTGTGTATGTGTCAGACAGGGGAAGAGAGACAGATGGTTTGGTGTGTGTGTGTGTGTGTGTGTGTGTGTGTCTGTTTGGGTCTGTTAATATATGATAAAAATATGTGTGAGGCTTTGTGTGTGTGTGTGTGTGTGTGTGTGTGTGTGTGTGAGGCAGAGAGACCACATGTTCCAGACAAATGAAAATAACCTCCAAGCAACCTAAAAAAAAATAAAAAAAAATCTGCTCCTATATGCTCTATTTGCTTTGACAGTTTCTGTCTTTCCGGGATTAAGTGTTGCTTGCGAAATGGGCTCACTATTTTATACTTGCATAACATATTCACCCACTTCCTTCAGTTTGTCCTCCCAGAACTAGAACGGTAGACAATCTTCTCTCATCACATCAAGCCGAGCGCAGACAGAATGTAGCCTTTGAGGGACTGTATATGTCTGCGTTACACAGCTGACGAAGGCATCAAAGTGTGTTGGACGTAATGTGCGTGCTTCTTTAAAAACAGGAGAGATATATACAGTGACTTCAGAAATTTCATTTGTTTCAGTACAGTGTTGCTGAGGCAAACTCGTGTGTATTTACATAGAGAGAGATAGAGACACCCTGTGCAGTTTTTGATCACTGGGTTCGCTGCACTTTCCTTCATATTTTGCTGTTTACCTGTTGGTGGCGCTAATGTTGCAAGAAAAGCACCACACAAAGCAAAAGTGCTGAAATCAATGTAAACAATGCAGGTTTTAAAATATTAAGAAAAAAGAAAAGCCTTCAGAATATTGATTATGATTAAATTCAGGTTCGGGGTTGCATATATCCAAGGATCCATTTTCTATTGTTTTCCCTTGATGAAACATGCAAAACCTGAGACACATACAGTCGCTTAATAATTTAGAAACAAACAGAGGAGCTTTGATAACTCGCAGTAAAATTCCCTGATGGTGAATCTAGGACGCGATGAAATAGTCAAGCCAGCAGTCAGATGCTCGTGTAGCTCGCTGAAGTAAGACGCCTACCAATCACCCATGAAAAACTAAGTTAAATAAACTTGCTGTCTCAGGGAACTTTTTTGTCATGACTGGCACATCCACTTCCTGGCAAAGAGGCTGAACATGCATTTTTGAATATGCCCGTCGGCTACAGATCTGACATCCCACAGCACCTTGGGAACTGGAGGCTTGGATATTGACTGGAAGGAGTCAGGGAAACAGGAGCAGCGAAGCCCTTGTTTGACTTAAATAGGTTTTGTCATGTTGTTGTTTGTGTCTTATTTGGCTTGGGGACAACCACGAGTTTTGAGAATTGAGTTTTTCAAAAGACATAAATAGTGTAGTGGCAATTCTAGCGTTCAGCACTATAATTGGAGTTGGAATGGGAACAGAGTGATTACAGTAAAACCAGGGTTTAACACTTTATGGGATTGCTGAAACTTCCATTTTAACTGCTTTTTTTATACATGGGGAAAAAATCTTACTTTGGTTAGTTTGAAGAAAACATTTGAAGCAGATGATGTAGAAGCTTAACGAGCAGCACAGTTCCCCCAGCTTATTGTGACTTACACCCCAAAATATTAGTCCTACCTTTGATTTATCTATTTCAATGGATTCCTGGACCATAAAATCATACCCTTAGCAATTGGAATAACATTGATATCATTTTTAGTTTAACCCTTTGACGCCTATTGTCGCGAATTCGCCTCAAACCGCTTCCATTCAGAATGCATCCAAGGAAGTCTATGTGTTCCTCCAATGCCGGTTCATGCATATTCGATACACACCTAGGAACCTTTTGCAAGCATTTGTTTCTTGGGGGACCGTTCAAATTCGGAACTACATTCGAATATTATATACATACATTAGATATCGATGCATTATATGCATTCTGTGTGCTAGAGTAAAATTAACACTCTCCACTTAATTTAGCATCTGCTTGAAAGCAAAAACACAAATTATTTATTTTTTAATATAATTGTATATAAATTCGGGCATCCAAGGGTTAATAGTTATATCCGAAAATCCACATTTCCGTAATGGCGGTTTTCCGGATCACCTCCAAAATTTAACCATTTGTTCCTTGTCCCAGAAAGGACACTTCCTGAAAATTTCATCAAAATCTGTTGAGTTATGTTGCAAACAAACAAACAAACAAACGCCAGCAAAAACATAACCTCCTTGTTGAAGGTAAAAATGAGGAAGTGGGCTAAAGGGAAATTGCAAAAACAAACTTGGGCGACTTCATCCTTACACCGACGAATCACTGGCTGCACGTGCTGCCTTCCCAACACTTCATCCCCCTGGTTGGCGGTTATGTAACGGCTCACACTCTACTCGTTCTGCCGTGACGTGCAGCGCGGCGCGTGAGGCTGAAGGAGATGCTTGTTGCCATGTAGTCCTCCTAAACTATCTCCGCTGCACTCGTCAACACACTCCATCAAACGGGAGGCTTCGCTGTGATGTATGAAACATCAAGGAGGCTCCTCTCCCTCTCTTTCCTCGTGGGCACGCGCTATCGCTTCCTGTCTCGCTCGAAAATGTGGGCATTGAAAACGACATCTGCAGTCTGCCTGCGATGCTGCATCAAGACATGACACATGCTCTATATATCATAACAATATGACCACCCCCTGCTTTTTATACACACATATACTGCATGTGTGTGTGTGTGATTGTGCTGCAGAGATCACAGGGCTGAACAGGGCTATCAGTGCAGCTCTGGTTTTCACCTGGCACTGTGGGAACAATATGTGATACTTCAATATGCAACATGTCCTTTGCAATATGAAACAGCAGGGATTAGATAACAACAGTCACGATCATGAGTGTTACATCACTTGCGGCCCGAGCACTCGTAATAAGCATCATTTGTAAAAAAAAAAAAAAAAAAAAAAAGCCATCAGCCATTCTGGCATTACGCACAATCCTCTCCGCCACTTTTTGAATCTGAAGTGCTCTTAAGTCGGAATGAAATGTTAGAAAGAAAAAAAAAACTGACAGCCACAGATAAGAAGGTGCTGTGTGACACGGGGCGTAATTATTAAACTGAGCGAATGTTTCCATTGTCATCCCCGAGAGCCTATTATTGCAGGCCTGTCTACTTGTGGTTTGCTTTGTGGGACGAGCTGTGTGGAAGTGCCACTGTGGCTAGTTTACACTGAACATAAAGCTCACCTCAAAGACAGCTATAGCAAGCCTCTCTCTCTCTCTCTCTCTCTCTCTCTCTCTCTCTCTCTCTCTCTCGGTGGGAGGAGGAGGTTGTAAATCACCAGAATAACTGCAGTGGCTGTGTGCATGTAAGTGCAAGGGAGGCTGTCATAACAACAGTCATAATGAGCATCAGTACATAAACTATGTTGGAGAGACAAAGAGAGAGAGAGAGAGAGAAATGGAAAGAGGAAAGGAAGGAGACCGAGAGCGATACAGGAAGAATGATGTTGGATTTATGAGAGCGGAATATGCTGCGCTGCCAAGCTGCCAAGGAGAGGACAATACAAAGTGATCATTATATTCTCGCACTCAAAGCTGCTGCAGAATATGAGAATCCATTGTAACTAATAACTAATATCCAGTTACACAGCGTGCTTACGACGGCAGTGATGTTTGCCATTCAGAGGATGTCCTGATAAATCATAAATACACAAGATATCAGAAGTTAGTTAGTCAAACTGTCAGCAATCAGTTTTGTACCTTCCTGATGCAGTTTTCTGTTCTAAAACCTTTCAATCCTTTTTTCCCAACTAATTAGTTTTATCACATATACTTCTTCATCTGCGTCTGTGTGGAATTTTAATGAACACAATAGGTGACAAAACACACATCTATAAAGTGCAGTTAATACTGACAGATGTGCAGCAGTGACATCATCATCCAAAGCCTGCAAAGGTTAAACAGCTGGGGGAGACTCTGATGCTGTGAGATCGGGTGTATAAGGTGTGATGACTCCGCCCACCTGACCCGCCGCCGCCATTCGCCTTTCTGACGGCGGCACCGTCATCACAACTCTGCAGGGGTTTGTCGCTATCTGAGTGAGTGAGTGCAGATGGAGCACACTCAAACAGTCATCATGACCTGGATCCTTTCTGATATAAATTTGGGCTGAATGTGAACTTGTAACTTATTTTTACACTGACTGGGAAATTAATCAAAAATGAATTGGAACGACTTTAGCAATGCTAGTAAAAAAAAATTGTATTCCAAAAACAAACTTTTGTTTGACTTGTTCACTGTTTTTTTTTGTCACCACAGCAACAAAAAGCAAATAACAAATAAAACATAATCTTTCTTAATTGAACACATAATCTGCGATGAAGCCCGGTCCACATGGTCCACAGTCCCATCCAGATGACGTCTTCCCAGAAGTACTTTGGCAAACTCGAAGTTTGTGTTTCATTAGTGAAAGGGCACATTTTTTACAGCCAGAGTCAGTGTGTGGGCAGATTTCTCAGACAGAGGCGAAGATTCAGACAATGCTATATCTCCAGTATGTGCTTGGTCAGTCAGCCCTTCAGGCAGCCAAATTGTGCAAAATCTCATATTGGCATTTCGTGCCATGGATATTACAGTTTGAGCCTGATATGATTTGACTGCCAGGGAGACTCATGGATGCCAACAGTGTTAGCAAGTAACCATCTCACATTGCTCAAATGAATAACAAGTCTCAAACTTTGTGCTTGTCTGCACCACAAATCGACCATGAATATGTAAAATCTATAGCTCAATGTGCAGCATTGTTTTCTCAGCATTACAAAACTCAGAATCCAACTTCCTTATTTTCTGTCTTTTCCGAACAGATCAGCGACGATCAGTCCGAACTTGTGGAAGAGCAAAAAAACAATTGGAAATCAAAACACACACACACACACACACACACACAAAAAGATGCTCCAGCTGCCCACCCTGACCTCGTCAACCCCACTCATCCTCCGAGCTGCCCTGTCCACTAACCCTTCACATCTCATCCCCGCCCCCGCACCACATGGCTTCTCTTGGACTGGACTGAGAACAGCATGAAGATCTAATATTAGACTTTGGGCTGTTACAAGCAAACCCTGCTTTATGTATCAATTGATACAAATATGATGACAACATGAACATTTTCTTATATGCTTTGGCTCATATTTGGTTAGATTTAGGCAAAAGGTGTCTATAATCAATATTGTTTTTACAATAACAATGGATCATATAACGTAAAAGTGGTCGGTCATAGTGATGAACCTTCTTAGAATTAGTGGGTCTCCTTAGCCCTGCACAGCGCTTTAGCATCTTTCAGCTCATTGTTTTGGGACCAGCAAACAGATTGGGCTCACTCTCACTGTTCTCACACTCTTTCCTGTGTCTCCCTCCACCCAGTGGACACCAAAATAGAGAGCGAATTACTGAATGAATGATGAATACAGTGAATCTAATCCAACGGGAATCTAATGAGAATGTAATCCAATTATAATGTCAAGGCCAGAAACGTGGTTCAAACTGAAGGCTAATTTTGCTCCATGTCTGCTTGATATTATAATGTTCACTAACCAGTTCAACTTAGTTTGAGTTAAAAATAAAATAAAAAAAGAGGCAATTGTGTATCCACCCAACCTCTTCACGAAGTGGTTTTGTGAGTCTATAACAACATTTTACTACTTCCGGCTTTACTCTTGAGAGTCAGGAGTCATAATTTACATCACCACTAGGGGCTCTGTTCGATTAAACATTGGCCATATTGGGCATTTGAACACATGACTGGTCATTTTGGGTAGTAACTGATGGAAGTATGATGGAAGATAAGGTGGAGGAGAAGTTGAAACGAGAGTGAGAAAAAAGTTGTGGAGAGATGGGAGAAGAACGAGGGGTGGAAGAAGGAGAACAGGGGTCTTCAGGGACCGAGAGAAGAGAGGGAGATCAGAATGAGGAGGACTACACAGTGGGTACTTGTTATACTATATCTCTTTCTTCCCACTACCCTTGAAGCCAGTTTTCCATTTGAAAGCTGTGGAATGGTGTGGTGAGTTTGCTGGAAGGGATGGAGGGGGGGTGTGGGATGGTTTTAGAGGAGGAGGGGGTGGGGGGGTAAATGAAAGGCAGTGGAAAGCTCAGTGGAGCAGTGATGCAAATTGCTTTTATTCTCACAGCTCTTCACTTCCAGTCTCTGATTTCAGCACCAGCAATGACCTCCCTCTGCTACTTTCTCCCCCCCTCCCTCTTTTATCCCTCTCCTCATCTGCCCCTTTTTCTCCTCTCTCTCATGTTATTTTTCCCCCTATTTCATCTCCCATTTCCCCTCATTCCATTACACGACTCTCCCCTCCCTATAGCTCTCTCCTACACTCCCTCTCCATCTATCCATCTCCATCTCAGAGGAGTTCCTGTTGCATCTATTTGCATGTGGCAGGAGAAAAAAAAGAAAGAAAAAAAAGCAGGGAGCGGGAACACATCGGAGGTGAGTGTGAATGGCTTAGATCATTACCACTAAACAGACGCAGCTGAGGGAGCCATGGAGAGAATGTGGCAGGTGTTGGATGAGCCTCTGAGGTGCTGGATGGCTTATGAACGGCCCCGTGAAGGATTCGAATTTGAATATCTCCTCCTGAAAGCCTGCAGACATTAAACTTGGGAGCAGTCGTTTCCAAAATTTTGCATGGAGGCAGCCAATCAGATGAATGATTGATTAGCAGAAATGAAATGCATACATTGACAAGTCATGTGATTCTGATCATGTGATCTCGGATAATATTTATTTTTTCCTTTATTTGGCTTATGTTGCTTTAAATGATTTCTATAGTGCTCTGACCTTGACGAGTGGGACTGAATCCTAAAGCAGCCTCTGAATCCACCTCTGCCTCCGTCCTCTCTGCGTCTGTCTCGCCCTCCTCCTCTCACCGAAACACCTTTAGCGGGGAGGAAATCTGATCCCTCCGCCACTCAGCCATATGTCCACACCACACTCTATCATCCACCTACTTCAATTCCTCCGAAAAGCCCTCCAACAACAAGTGGCTTTCAATTTCCCGTCTCGTGCCGTCAGCGACAGGGTACGAGGAACCCGGCATAGGGCAGAGCATTTCCAAAGAGGCCTAATAATAAACATGGCGATCCCCACAGAGCTGAGTGACATACATTCCCCGGTCTCTGGAGATGTGCGTATGGAGTCCTTAGGATCCAGCTCTGTATGGGAACAGCTTGTGCGCCGCATGCAGTAAAGCTGCAACACGAAAGCAAACAGGGGCTGCTGCAGGGGTTTCATTTGGCCTGTTTGCTCCGGGATATTTTTTTTTAACCCTATTTCTATGTTTGAGATGATTTAGAAATAGTGTGTCTGTTACATAAACACACAAACAACTTTCAGTCCATTTGTTTATAACCAAATTTGCAGGACCCTTGTTGGAAATTCTTTTATTGTTGATCATTATGTTGTAACTGGGTTTTCTTTTTTCTTGTTTTTATGGCCTCGAAATATTACACTCAAGCTCTTATTACTTACTTAATAAACTGCACAATGCTTATATGAAAAATAAATGCAGATGTCTGGATGTGTTTTTGTTGATAATAACGAAAAACAGCTGGTCAGTTAGAGCGAGTGTGTGTGTGTGTTTGTGTGTTGGCGAGGTCTCCAAATTGAATTCCCATCAGGACATTACTCCGACCAAAGCTCTCAGACTCGCTATACGCTTTTTGTGTTTTTCTCCCATCAAGACCATTTCCTTAGTTTACGGCATGTCGGAAACTAGATGACAGATTTCAATAAAGGCCAGGCTCTTGTTTGTTTACTTGTGTTTTGTCTAACCTCTCTTTCCATCACACTGCTCCTCTCTCTCTCTCTCTCTCTCTCTCTCTCTCTCTCTCTCTCCCTCTCTCCTTCCATGCTCTTTCATCATTTACTCCTGGACATAGCTTTCAAGAGAGCTCGTTGCTGAAGGTGAATCAAATTTAGAGGAACCTTTTTTTTCCTCCCCCTCCTCGGAGTTCTCCCGAAGCAGAGGCCCACAGCTTTGCCAGTTGGCAGCCATGCAGCTTAACTGACTACATACAATTTATTGGAGTTGATTGGAGCATCTGCAGGCCCTTTTGTGTCCCTGGAGAGGAGTAAAGTGGAGTGGCAATTCGGAAAAAAAGGGGGGACGATTGGAGAGAGGGCAGAGCAGGACACAGATTATTAGGGTGCTTTTGAATCCTGCTGGAAGACAAGGAGGGAGCTGATGGAGGGTTCGCTCCCAGCTGTCAATCACACGAGGCGAAAGGTTAGCCGGCCAAGGAAACAAGGGTGAAAAAAAATATGTCCACACCATTTGTCCCACTTCCTGCTTCTCCTGCTTGAAGACATGATGTGTGGATGTGAAGGGCATGGATGAGTTATGGTGCAGCTAAAGATGTCCAGTTGTCTGTTTTACTACAAAGTTGCCAGATTTCCACGGTGGCGTTGCAGTGGTGCTAAAGCTCTCGACAGCTGTCCTTTGACTGCCCCGCATTCTCAGTACTCACACAAATACGCTGATCCACTAGTGGAGTCCCACACCTCATGCATTATGGAGGTCTGGGGAACTGAGGAAGAAGCTGATTGCTATTCAAACAGAGTACCCGGAGGCACACACACACACACACACACACACACACACACACCACATCTACACATTGTCAACAATGAGATAATGCAATACATGCATTACGTGGATCGATGGCACGTATAGAGCCTGAGTGATTACAGACAACTGGTTATCAACCGGGACCTGAACCACAAATCCGCTCTGTGCATGTGTGTCTTTTTTCTTTGTCTTTGTCCAGATTTGATGGCCTGTATACTGTATCTCCTTCAGCAAGGACACCCTCGAAGAAGCAATATCTCCTCACAGTTGGACTGACCTACAAGAGACGCAGGGGTGCTTTAGGAGGGTGTCAGCTTCAGCGAGTGTGTGAGTATGTGTGAGAGTGTGTGTCTGCACATGTCTATCTAGCCAACAGTGGACCTCAGTGTTGTTACAGTGGCAATAAAAAAAATGAAAATAATAACAAACAATACAAAATGAAAGTGATATGTCTGAAAATAATAATTCAGTATTGATGTTTGGGTGCACACCAGACATGAATCCAAGCATGCTGGGTAAAAGTCATGTGTTTGATCCAGTCATACACACTCCCCACACTCGCCCACTCACTGCATGTACTCTCCCTCTCTTTATACTATGTCACCTGGAAAGTAATCCAATCCATCTTCACAGTACTACACACACAAATAGGATGTGAGTGACATAGAATAACTGGCTATATGTTTGTCTGTTTTTCTCTTTTTATAGGAAACAGTTAATACAGTCAGTTCAATGTCCTCCATTCCCACTGACTGGAATGAAAACCACTGGAATCTCAGATCTTCAAGAATTAATGTAAAGATACTAAGAGGATGAGTGTGATACAATCAGTGCTTGAAATGGCCAAATTTGACCTGTTTATCTGCTCTGAAAGTTTACTTTATAGAAGCACTATTCCTAATAACATGAGTGTTCGCTGAGTTTTACAAATGTCACTTTCCAGCTGTTTAAACACCAAAAGTGAAATGACATTCACTTCATTGGAGTTTGTGCACTGTGACCTGACAAAAGTGTAACATGTAGAAAACACATTTATGCACAATCAGCACTTTTATTTGACAACAATATTCTTTATACCAGCTTCATAAACTCTGGTTCTATTTTATGTTAAAGCATGTTAAACAGCTGGATAAAGCACTTGAAAGAGAGAGACACAGAAATGTGGTTTAATACGTTGCAACAACGAATAATAATAACTTGATGTGAGCATCAAGAAGCCTTAATACCCGTAGTACTCTGGAATGAAAGTGCATCTCACACAAACCCACACATACATCATGGCCAACACTAATCCTCACAATGTTATTTGTTTTTCCGGGGAGTTGTTCCTCTCCTCATCTCACCCTAACTGATCTCTTTAACTGGTGAGAGAGATCAAGATTATAGACTTGTTTTTCATTTCATTGCCACTGGCAAAAAAAAGAGAACAAAATATCTACAATCCCAATTTCACTGCTGTATTTTGACTTTTGGAGAAAAAAAAACTATCAATAAAGTCTTTTTTGTAATCCTTGTTTAAAGTTTGATATTGATTAAAGAGAGGGCTCCAGATACTGTATAAAACTTTGCACTGCCTTGTTCCATATATAAATATAAAACCTTCTACCTCACAGACGAAGAGAGTGATAGAAGAGAGTTTACTACTTCCTCCTGCCTGATCTCAGCAAGCTCTCCCACTACTTACCAGGCAATAAAACACTAAGTATTACAGTACTAAAGACATGTAGAATGCACCCTAAGTACATCAATGTTCAAAATACGACCACATACATGTTACAAAAAGCAGAGACAAACATTTCCTACATGCTATCTCCGAGACTGGGAGAAGCCCAAGCAGGAGGAATTACAGTAACCGGAAGCACATACATGCCTGACTAAGCTCTCATCCAGGTCTTTTCCTTGAATACACTCCCACAGCTGACAATATGAGACTGAATAATTAAAAACGCTGGAAATTGTTTCAGGCTTTAGCATAAGTGCAGATGTGAAACTGCCTTTAATGGCGCAACCGACAACTTGTTCTCGGCTACGTTTTCCCAACTGTACCGCCTTCCTGAAATCAAAAGAGAAGGAAGTACAAAAGGAGTTGTGAGCTACGACCCTGAGCAACGACTCTGTGAAGACAATGATTTGTTATTTTTTTACTTTCATCACCATTTCAGCTTAAAACTCCCTGTTTGTATTTCTTTGTGTTTTTCGGTCTCAAAGTATTTTCAAGTTGAAATAGAGGTTGGTGATGATGATTATTTTAACATGCCATGATATGCAGTACATAAGTGAAAATGCAGGCATTGAATGAAGTGCAATGGCGGTAAAAGTATCACTCAAACCAACTGCTTCATTATCCGTCTCCTCTTGACGCCGTCCCATTATCGGCTCTCAGCGTCACATTCAGCCACTGTGAAAACCGATCCACACCCGCCCGTCGCTCCCGTTCGGCCATTATCAACTTCTTGTGTTTTGACAAGCTGCGATAAAGCGGGATCCGGTCTCGTGCCCCGTTGACAGGCGGCGGTGCTAGTTTCCACGCGCTGTGAAATCTGCGTGTCGGTGCCAGACGCGAGTCAAACCACAGTGACCCACAAGGCCAATTATAAGGCTTTGATGACAAGACGGAACGGGAGAATCGTGACTGAATCTCTTCAGCTTGTGAAAAACACACAAAAATAAATATAACTCAAAAACACATTTATCTTACACACATCTAGCTTCTCTCTTTTTTGACCTTTGATCCACTCTGACACCATGAATCTCTCATGTTGATGGTTAAACTTGTATACTCACATCTGTTTCACTGTAGAAAGCTCCCTTTCAACAACAGCTTTCATTTGAATTATTTAGGAGAGTTCAACGTTTCCAGCCCATGCACTAAAGCATCCTTAAACAGGAAATAGATATTATTAAAAAAAAAACCCTCCAAATCTCTCTGTTGTTCTGTCACTATAACCCTTCAACCAAAACAGGTGTTGTCATTGACAAATGTTTATGCTACAATTGAGTATAAGACAATGATTTGATTAAGGCTCTCAAAGCAGCAGACTGGAGTTTATTAGCCTGTAGCATTGATCAAATCACTATCAAATCACTTTTTAATACTTTCACACTTGACAAAAGGAAACAAAGAGATGTGTCAATGAAAACACCCGAGCTATACTGGAACACAAAATAACTCATTATGGTGAGAATCAAAGGGGGCCGAATACAGTTCTTTGAGAGCTGCTACAAATGTCTGTCCTTAATAGAATAGAAAGATAAACAAGTGCAATACATGATTCAGATATGAGCAGATAAAACACTGTGAACAGATGTGAACAGGATCTGAATTTGTGTAGTTTTTTTTCATATGTCACCTAACTAACTTATTTTTCAAAACCATAGATTTTCTTATTGTTGATCTTAAAACCAACTTCATATTGTCTGGGCCTCCTCCCATTGAGCTCACAACCTCCAGTGTATGTATGTATTTATTTTTGATTATGCAATATGGCCCCATGAGCTGCTACAATACACTTCTTTGTCAGAAGCTTTCTCATTTTTCTACAATTTTATTTCCATCTGGGCTTCAGTTTAATGGGGGGACAAAAAAAAAGCAATATGGACAAATGAGCTTTTATGACTGTCTGGAACACTAGTTACTTTTATATAGACTCATTTAAGACATATTTCTTAGGTTTTTGGAGTAAAGCCAAAAACAGACTTGGGTTTTTTTGTGAAATAAACAGAATAAACACAGATAGTAGCTCTGTGTTTTGCTCCTATGCTACATCCCATGTGGTTGTTTTGTTGCTAGACAACACCAAACCAAACACACACACCTGCACACACACACACACACGCGCACGTTTTTGACCTCGGTCAGGTCACTGCGGATGGATGAGCCGAAATGAAGCAATCTCACTCCACTCACACTTTATGGGATATCATACTGAGTGTGTCAGTCTGAACATGTTACCTTGATTAACAATCTAAAAATAGGCCCTGCACAATGATGAGCGTTATCCCCACTACACAACACAGAGCAGATGCTTACACACTCAAAGCAGGAGAGGGAGAGAATGTCAAGACTGTGTTGGGAACAATGTGCTTTTTGGAAAACCTGATCACTGAAGTGCCCAGAGTCCTATCAGTTCAATACCTGATGAAATATACAACTCTACCCTCGTCAAAGTCAAATAGTGATTTGGTCAGTGACATTTACAAAGAATTGGCTTATTGAATATTATTGTGTCTTTCCATTTCCAAAATTCAACAATGATTATTTAAAAGCTATAATTTCTCCTCATTTCCTTTGTTATATTGGGTCCCTCATGTATAAGTCAACACTGCTTCTTGGATTTCAACATGCATTTTCCTCACGGATGTCTCTGTGCAGTTAGCTGCTTCACACTGATGCTCATCATGTAAGTTCAAATGAAGTTCAGCCAGTGTGACTGGTTTTGTTTTCACCACAATGACCCGACCAAAACTTTGAGCTGGCGGGCGCACAGACAAACAGAAGAGCGAGGCCAGTGAACTGAGAGATGCCTCTTGAAATGGTAGGCCGGCCGATTAACCCACTTCGATTTGTAACTCTGTCTAATCCCCCCTGCAGCAGGACCCCGGCCTTGTGTCATTAACAAACAGGCACAGAGGAGAGAGAGAGGCCGGCGAGCGAGCGAGTGTGGGAGAGAGTTACATCGGCTCGACGTAGGACAGGTGTGGAAGTTATTGCCCTGCAATGAGCGAACGGCGCCACGGCAATATGCTGTCAATTCCACACTCTGCCCACCGACAGGAAAACAAGATGCTGCTGTTTAACAGACCTACAGCTGCAGGGACCGGGCTGTTGTCTGATGGCTAAACATCCAGCCCATCATTCACTGTCACAGGCAGCAGTGAATCAGATGCCTAACTAGTGAGCTTGTTTAACCTGGGGGAATTGATTACACGCCTTCCTTCCCCTGACATTTAGAGCTGTGTTACTAATTGTACAATAAGCAGCGTCTGTAACATTAATAACCATCTAAGCAGTACATCTTTATGACACCGGTGCTTTGTGATAGTGTGTGTGTGTGTACTGAGATGGGTGTATGCCGCTTCATTTATCAGTGTTAGACATCACAGATTTAGCTCAAAAGATATCCAGGTGTATAACAAGACATAAAAAAACAGTGTTATGGTGAAATGAAGAATTAGTGCACATGCATTAAAGTCTTGCTTCTTAATGTGGCTTAAAGGAAAGGAAAATGTTTACATTGTGTCTATATGATTCCCTTTACAGGAAAGAACCCACATGGGTGAACTTAGGTGAAGCAGCGCTCTGAGTAAAATGCTGACATGAATGGAATTAACAGACTTGCAGCTATTGTTTGCCATGTTGACCATTTTACCATGTAAGCATCAGGTATCCGATGCACTGAACAAAATGAAAACCTGATGATGGAGCCAGATGAAAATGGAAAGGATTATTAAAGTTAGTTCAATTCATCCTGTGGGGAACATGAATATCTGAACCACAGTTCCTGACAGTTCATCCAACAGCTGTGGAGATCTATCAGTACTCATTTTAACCTGCTGGTCCATAAATGCATGGAAATAAATAGATAAACAAATTCAACTGGGGTTAAAAAAGTATCAGCAATTGAACGAGAGTAGACTTATGAACACTTAAGTAAGATAAAAGTAATGACAAATTAACAATAGAAATATACAAGTATACATTATGAGTGCAATAAACCAGGCTAGACAGTATTGATAAATTAACAGAGAATATGAAATATGACAATATGAAACACTGCATTTAAAAAAAAATGCAATGCAATGAAATGAAAATATTGCACAGAATAAAGCACACATACTGAGATATTGCACAGAAGGAAAAAGCTCAGCTGTGAGCGAGAGCTGCTGCAACAGGCTGCCACTAGAGCGGCGCCATCTTGGGGCATATATAAGAGTGGAGTGTGGCAAGGCTGCACGCTATGCTTGAGTATGATGGCAAAGTAAAGAGCACCGACAGAATAAAAAGCCAATGCTTGGAGCGACTGCAGAAACCTGTTGTACAGACCACTGATGAGATTTCCAGAGATATTTGCAGAGAAGAACAGCGGTCTAACGCTTCAGTCACCATTTACCCAGACATCTTTGTACACACAGCTTATGAGATTTTGACTGCACAAAAAAACCTGTGGTAATCTGGTTACGGTGACAGCTGCTCCGTCTACCTCTCCGCCCTCCAGTTTCTCTCACTACTCCCTCGTTCAGACGCACCGTTCCTCACCTGCCCACCAGCTGTTGCTCGTGAGATTCCCGCTCCTGCTCGACACCTAACTCGGTCTCACGCTCGCCCCCCTAATAATTGTAATTATCTCCAGTATATATAGACAATAGCTCACAGTTATCTTCTGCCAGATTGTCTATGTTTACCTGTTTCCTTACTGTTCCAGCCTTCATTCTGTTTTCTGTCTCTACCTGTTTATATATGGCCATCTGGCTGGCTTTTTCATTTACTGTCTGTCACTCTTGGTATTTTGAATTTGTTTGCCATGTCTGGTTGACTTTGTTTCCAACTGTTAGTCCACACATTGCCCAAGCAAATACTTAATTATCTCCAGAGTTTTGGTTCCAACTCTGTCATCCAGTGTTGGAATTATTTAGTGATTTGTGTATGTTGATTGTTGTACTGTATTTAATATAAGAAATAGTGTAAATACTAACTTACTGATAAATCTGGGTTGCTCATTATTACTCCAGAGAAATATGCCACAGTGTATTTATCTTTAAGAATAAGGTTGTTGTTACTCTACAGTTTTCTTGCTTTTGACATATTCCAAGAAAAAAACATCAATTTTTGATTGTTTGTTTCTCAGTATTTTGTTATGTCTACCCTGTTGCTGGCACTCAGTTCCAAAGCGTATTCATTCCTTTAGTGACCAAGTAAAAATAAGATTTTAAAAAAAGCAAATGTCACTCAAACTGAAACAAACTCAAATAAATTCTATCAGCCGAGGATTAATTATTTGTATATATAATGATTTGTGGCTGCAGAGCAGTGTGGGCGGAATCTACTCAAAACTGCAGTACTCGTGTTCTTTGGAATGAAGAAACAAGTAACCTGGAGTGGCTTATTTACATGTGTTAATATATCAATAATAATATCAACCACAGAGCTATAAGTACCTGACTCTGGGTGCTGGAGTGCCGGCCATTCAGACCTAAAGAAGCTTCTCAGATGAGAAGTGAAACGTCTTCAAGAGCCTACACCAAGTCCAGCTGCTTTTGCTTCAATTCACACTTGAATATATGTTTTTGAGCGACAATCTTCAGCACAGAGAAATGAGTTAAATTGCTGAAGACACAGATATCCTGACTCCAGCATATGAACCATAGACAGCATTATCATCTGTCACTCCTGCAGATCTAACCTTGCATAGTCTTGCATGAGTCTGACTCACAGGCTGAAACATCATTCACGTATGTCGTTCTTTTTTTTCCCCCTTGAATTGATGTATTGTCGTGAAGCGTACACTACAAAATACCAAGTGTTATGGCTGAGCCCCGGCTAAGAGCAATGACATGAAGTTATCAGCATTCAGCGGCGGAGACGGGCGCTCACGCTGATATAATGTAATGTACACTCCTTCTCATCTGAGGTGAGCTATAAAATGCCGCATTGCCCTTGCTCTTACATATATTTATACTTATTTTTCTTCTACATCATCCCTCATAGGAAGAAAAAACTGCCTTATTTCATCATCATGATCACCATCATCATCACAGCAACACACCCACCACCTTCATCATCATTTACATTGAGTTAATTGGTTCTGCCAATGAGTAAACACCTACTTATATTGTCACCGGTGAAATAAAAATCCTCTTTTCAGTATACAAACAACCCACTTAATGTTTGTCCTTTTTACTGCATTCAAGTGGCATATATACGTAATCTAAATGGATTACTAAAACTCTATAGGGAGGCATATGTATCTAAACCTATCAGCATGAATAATGCAAGTAGGAGCACGGGGTGTTTCAGCACTCTGCTCACACAATCATCCACTCCTCCCTCCGCCATCCCGGGTGACTTTCCTCTGCACAAGCCGGCTGTATTTCCTCTATCTGTATGTAATGTATACAGCTTCTGTGCACGTTTCATGTTTCCCTCTTTCTTGGTCAAACTCAAAAGAGTCTTCAGGTGGGAAAGAGGAACAAAACATGGCTTAATGAAAGGGTTGTAGAAATGAAAAATTACAGAGTAAGTGGGCTGAAAATGTTTTGCCACCTAAGGGGCGGCACGCACCAGAGCCTAATAAATAAAGGCCTAAAATAGACAAATAAAGTTTGCTACAATTACTACTGGGATGAGCAATCATCTCGATATTTGGTGTCAGATTTATTGTTTTTTCTGCTCAAGAGCTGTAGATGTTGCACTGATCAAATCTGTGCACTGAAGAGCTGATTTGATTAATTTACAGTAAATGAAGTTTTATTGTTCAAAAGTGCTTCCATTCATATGAATTACGCAATATAGACAATGGCGAGGCAGTACAGAGGCAAATATAGGCCTGGATTCGACCTTGAGGTTACTGAGATGAAGAGTGGCCTGAAGACAACACATCATTGTTCTGGGTTTTTGGCTCACCTTTACTGCTTTGGCTCAGTCTCTCTGCAACCATCTACCTTGTTTCCAGCAGCAGCAGGCAGCTGTTCTCAGCAAAACAAAGCTCTGTTAACCCCACTGTGAAAGCACCTGCCCGCCACAAAACTGCAAACACACAAAGTAAGTGACTACCTGGTGAACATAGCGGAGCATTTAGCCGCTAAAGAGACAGACATTTCCCCTCGGGGCTTGCTGAATATCAACACAGGAAGAGGAGTAAATATTGGGTTTGGATTCATTGTGTGGTCAGAAACAGGACGGAATGCTAATGTTGCTTTGTGTCTGCTGGATGTGTAATTAGTCGACTGTTTGCACATTTGCTGTATCAACTTTCTCCTTAACTTGTGCCCATAAATGCCCATTAAAAACACAGACATTGTTTTAAGTGGAAAGGTTTTTGTCAACACATGCTAAAAGTTATCAGCATTCACGCTCGCGCTGCACGGGTGATTAATTCAATTTCTTCACGGCGCATTTAAATGACTGAAATTACTCGCATCCGGTCTCCGCCTCTGAGATTGTGAGATTGTTCTTGTTGAGTGATTTTCCACTGTTTTACATTCAAGTGGCAGCAGAGTCAGTAGATTTTATCAAGTTGACGCTGCCAACAGAAAGGATATGTTTAACCAGTCCTCTAATCTTAAACATAGTAGGTGTTTTTTTAATTATGTTCTTCCATGTTAACTTAAAATTTGCACTCGTGGTTATAAATATTGAGTGCAGTCCTTGTTTTAGTGCTTTGCACCATCAGCCAATCGGCCGCCTTTAATGTATTTCAAATCCTTTTCAAGCCAATATTTAATGAAATTGTCTTGGAACTGGAGCTCGGAAATGAGTCTGGTTTGTCTTTTAAGGCCAATTCATCATCAAAGCAGTGAACATAAATCAGTAGTGTTATGTTAAAGCATGCACTGTATTCTCTCTCGCTCTCTTCATTACGGCACCAAGTCAAATCCTGGCTGAACCCTGGTGGAGTTTGACTCCGCTCTGTCCATTACGTAATCTGAACAGCTACTTTCCTGGTGGCTCTGTTAATATACCAGTTTATGAGGAAACATGACTAGCGAGGGATTAGGATTCAGGAGTGTGTGTGTATGTAGACGGGAGGCGGAGAGAGACTATACATCCTCGCTCGAGACATCCTAAGTGTGCAGCCATGACCATGTCTGACCTATATGCTAGCGGGCTTAATATAGACTGTGGATAAGAAGGGGACACTAAAGCCACTCCAATGGGACTTTAATGCAGTAGTTTAGAGTACTATAAATAGCCTTTATAGGCAACTCAAGAGTTTCCAAAGCGCTGTGTAAAAGATAAATAAAACAGAATGGGATCACTTGCTGATCCTTTTTTTGGACATATACTCCATTGAAAACAGTACAAAGACAATATATTGAATGTTTGACCTAATCAACATTATGCTTATTCTGAATTTGACGACAGCAACATGTTTCAAACAAGTCGGGACAGGAGCAACAAAAGACTGTGAAAGTTGTGGACTGATCCAAAAACACCTGTTTGGATCATTCCACAGGTAAACCAGTTCATTGGTAACAGGTGATAGGATCATGATTGGGTATGAAAGGTTCATCCTGGAAAGACTCAGTCGTTCACAATTGAGGGTGTATAAAGAGATTAATACATGGGCTCAGGAACACTTTGTAAAACCAATGTTGCTAACCATAGTGTTTTTGCAAAGGACTGCATTCTGTGTGTTCTTTATGTTTTACACAGCATCACAGCTTTTTTGGAATCAGCATATTGTGCTCATTTTTTTATTTGCAGCTTCTCTTTGTGCTGTAGTTGGTTGGGTATGGTATCCAACCAACTACAGCTATTTGAATCCACGTTACAATAACATCTCAAAGTCTACATCAGCAGGATTACGTCTGGGGACTGAAGCCAATCCCCATTTGCTCATTAGCTCGTTATGAGTTTTAAAGATAGCGTGGAGATAATTTTAATAGTTTGACACTTCATTTTTTTTTACAATACGACTAAAAAAAAAAAAGTTGGAGTGCCTTCATGAATTCACACATTTTAATTGAGTTTTACCACATATCGTTTTATTTATTTCTTATTCCCCGCATTTGGAATGTGTCTCAGTCTGTGAATCTTCGCACACTGCCTCTACACTCTCATTAGTTACTATGCAACCATCGCGGAGAGTTTGGGAGATAATGTGAGCGCTGACAGAGGCTGCAGTGATCAACCCTTGTGTATAATTTGGTTGAAACCAGGTCAGACGGAAGTGCAAGAGAATGAAAGTTCATTATTTTCAGAGATTAATCATATCACACATGTATTGATCAGTGTAACATGACAATGAGCTGATCAAGGTGCTGCGGCGTCATTATATACTGGGCGTCACATGTTTAAATCCTCGCCGTGAAAATGCATTCAAGTCATGCTGACTCATTATTTTTGGACGTCAGCTGCTCATCAATTGAGGATTCTGCCCACATCAGCAACATAATATTGAAGGCTGCCGTGAAATAGATTCAGACGCGACTACAGATGCAGACTTAATGTCATTTTAAAGCTCTCAGGTCCGGATGAGATATTACGCAATACCACATAAGTGCTTCCACAATCTTTCTTTCCTTTTATTATCATATGGCAAGCAATAATCTCTTTGCCTTTCAGCCAACATCCGTTATGATGTATCGCATTTGTATAATATATAATATATTGCACAGGCCCTCGTTCTTCTTGATATTGATACATTTACAGCAGACATCCCATCATAGATATCTTCTGCTGAGAAGTGGAAATAACTGGGAACTATAACAGGGGCAGGGGGGGCTGGGGGGGGCTCTGAATTTCACAGTCCCTCTTCAACAATCAATAAGCTCCTCTTGACCTTTATGTGCATCAATAATGGTATTTCTGCCTTTTGGAGGAGGATGAGAACTTTAGTTCATCCTCAGATAGGAGTATTTCTTCCCCCTGTGAAAACTGTTGGCTTAGGATTCAAGTGCTCAGGAGCTCGAGCAAAAGCAAACATTAAGACTTAAATGGCAGTGGAGAAAGTGCTCAAAAGAGAAATGAAAGAATCTGTACGTGTTGTCCGTCCTCCCTCTGACCGGTGTGTGAATTCTCGGGAAGCCGCTCGCCTTTGGGTCGAATGTCTAACGTGACATTGATATTCAGCGTGTGCGCGTCCCTCTGTATGTCCACCTCTGAGTCACACACAGCCAACCCTCGGCAGCACTAGGTACATGACCTTCCCTCCGACACCAGCCCCGCTCCTGGCTCTCCGCGTGCTAACTTGTTAATTTCAGCGCTCTCTCTCTCTATCTCTGTCTCTCTCTCTCTCTCTCTCTCTGTCGCGTACACAAGGGTGAAAAATTTGACCCCTAGGTCTTACACAATCATATCCTATCCTTTTCACCCCAGAAGGCTTGGGACTTTGGCTCCGACACCCATGAACAAGTGACCTTTCATGGCTATGTAATGAACACTGGGCCACAGCCTCCACATCCCCTGTCTGGCTCCGGGCCTAAGTGACATGTAATGTAGTTTTCTACATGCTGTATGACTCAGTTGGTATCGGCGCACAGTTAGAACATAGGAACAGTCATGAGTTGCTAGCTTTTTCCAGAAGCTTGTTTTTAACTAAGAGAAGGTAACACTTGCCCAGGTTGTGTATGTGGACATCAGAACTGCTGACGTGACAAATCCTGGAGAGGACTCCATGTCCTCGGGGCCGCTCACGCTCGGAGGCTTGCTACCGAGTTCGGTGACTCATCTGAAGCGAGCTAGAGGCCTGTGTTGTTTCTAAATGGGTTTCTGCTGTGTGACATTGGTAACAAAGTGCTAAAACAGATGGTTTAAGACAAACCTCCGTGCAGTTCCTTATTTTAATGGCCCCTCTGGAAAAATCAAATAAATACTCCGTTATCACCCGTTCATGTCTTCGACGGCGAGCGGCGGCGGGTGATAGAGGAATATATTGTTAATGCACAGCAAAGTGCCGATGTCCCGCTCTGCCATAATGGCTAATGGGACACTGTTGGATACATCCCTCAGTGACATCTCTCCATTATCCTCAACCCTGTTCCTTATCTCTTCTCTAAAGAAAGTACACAGGGTGGTTCCATCCCCGCGCCAAAATAAGTGGCAGACAGGCAGCCAGATGGGAGAGAGGAAATGGAAGAAAGGAAAGTGCTTCTACACCAGCTGCTATCCTGAAAAGTGGTTACATTTATAGGAAAGGGGGGTGGGGTGGGGGTAGATCAAAGATGCCGAAACCATTACGCACACATGTGGCCTCTTCTTTTCATGAGACTCCAATGGGTCAGGTGGTAATGACTCCCCTTTCACATTAGAGGGTGTTTAGTGGGCCAAACCTGACAAATGAATGGGATGATCAAAGAAGCTGCGGCGGCGCTGGCTTTGTGTGTTTGGATGGAGAGTGGGATTTCTTTTTGTTCGGCCATGTGTGTGGGTGTGTGTGGATTAAAAAAAAAAAAAACCCGGCCCTGATGTACTTCTGGGCAGCAGTGATGAAGCTGGGATATACTCTCGTTTTCCCTTTTCTGAAAGTTGTAACCCAGAGGAGATGATACGAGTGGAGAGAATATTGAGCCAAGCATAGCAAACTTTGGAGTGTCCTGTTGGCTCAGTTGTAGGACATGCTAAATATTTAGCTTGTGCCATATTTTCTCTTTCTTTTTTTAGATTCCTCTCTCTGCTCCGTGCTCACTAAATAGTACAAATTTACACAGTTATGTGGTCATTCAACACAAAAATCACAATGTTTCTTTTTGCTCAGAAACAGATCACATAGATCAGGTGATCAGGTTGTAGATACATATAGCACATTGCATGCTTGAGTGTTTGATTCCTGGAAATACATTCCATATCCACACTTACACACTGTACTTGCACACACTCTTTCACACACACATACAAAAAACACAGGCGGCTTTCAAGCTCTTGCATCGATTACACAGGGAAAACGTGTCTTTAATTAAAAATTCAATGCCACTGTGGAGGGCTCTGTAGACCTGCATTGTGTATGTGTGTGTGTGTGTGTGTGTGCGCCTATGGTTGTGCGGGTCTTCTGTATAAATACATGCAAATAGACATGGCGTCGTCTGTTTTCTCATCTCATCTCATCAACATAGTCTACAGGAGCACAAAGATAACAACATGGGGAACAGCCTTTGGGTGCTGCTGCCAAAAATATCCCCGCGTGTAATCATTCCCTGACATCACCACATGACTCACATCACAGCTAGTAAAACCAAAAAAAAAAAAAAAAAAAAAAAAAAGCAACTGCAACAGCAGGACGCGTCTGTTGTGAAGAAGATGAAAACCTGTCCAACAGTAGAGGTCAAGCACAGAAAGAGACAATGTTAGGGGGAAGAAAACGAGATGACAATGGACCTATCAAAATCTCATGCATATTACCATAAATATCAATTTTTGCTCACCTTGTCAACTGTGTCATAAGTGTCAACAGTGACCTTCCATGGTGATAAAATGCATCCTTGAGTTTTTCCCTGTAAACTGAGGGTGCAGTTCCAGCATCTCATCACTAGGAGGTGCACTTGTATGAAGCAAAACTTAATCTGCACTTCTCATACCCACAGCTCTCAAGTTCGCCTACTGTCTAGTAAAGCAATTATAAACCAGCTAAACACACTAAAACCTTCCTCATGCAGCTACATATATGACTTCTATCACTTCCATTATAAATCATGTCAGAGATGATTAGATTGAACTTTCATTCCCTCTCAAAAACCATTGATTCTGTGGAGTCAGTGATGCTTGGGCTGTGTACCTGCTCAGCAAATTAAGCAGCCACCGGTTTATAAAGCCAGAAAACAAATCTATGTCAATCAACTTCAAAAGCCCACAGAGGTTGAAGTCATGCCATCAAAGCCTCAAAACAAAACGATCAGAGCCTCAGAGCTCTCACACTCACAAGTCGATGCGAGTGATGGTGGAGGAGGACACACACACGTTATATGAGGGGGGTTCCCCCGGTGGTTTGGGAGGGTATTCCCCCTGGTAGCTTCATGCACAGCAGGGATCATTAGTCCAGAATGATCCCCCCCACACACACACACACTGTCAAAGGAGAGGTGATAATGGCCTACTTACCATATTGACTTCTGATACCATGTCTATGCTGGCTATGTCTATATTCATCCCCACACCAACAGGAGCACCTGAGACAGATCAAAACAACAGTGAGCAACACACGTCCTGTACATCAGGTGCAGCCTTGTATGAGTCATTGACACATTTGAAGAGATGATGTGTGCGTGATGGGAGCACAGATTAACACTTGTGATATTTTTTTTTTTTTAGCTGTTGTCAGCCGGATAATAGTTGACAGTGTTCATTTCGGGTGGGATTAGATGCGTTGAGCTGCGGTCAAAGTGCTGGTAATTCCCATAAAAGTTGTTGACATTAAATCAGCCGGAGCCCAAAACATATTTCCGGTGGACACAGCTGAAAGGTGGAGATAAGAAGAAAAAGTGCGTTTTGATTTTGCTTTAAGATCCAATAGATTTACATCTTTTTTTTTTGACTGTGGTGATTTTTCATTCTAAGAAATGAGCCGGTGTTTAATCCACATTCATCCAACACATGTGCTCAACATGATTTTCACACATTTCGCCTCGACTGTATAAGATCACACACACACATGCACACGCGCGCGCGCACACACGCAAACACACACGGTGCCACCTGCACAAGCCGATGAGAAATGCCTCTACTTTCCAAACCTGAATGAGTGATCGCTGTTTGAAGCAGTGGTTTTAAAACACTGTGCTATCATCCGGGCTGACAAGGAGCAAAAGTCGAACAGAGTTGGGGATGATACGAGTTGATTTACCTCCGAAATCTGGCCTCAATCGTATATCATAACCTTTCAACAGTCTATCCACCGTCTCTTTAACCAAAGACATATTGCTAGGGTCATTGACAGTGGCACTATAGAGGAAGAAAAAAAGAGAGAGAGAAAAGGATGCACAGGAGATTTAAACACGAGACATTCTTGAGAAGTATTTTCCACGCAACACAGTCACACTTAGTCAAAAAATGAGTGGAGCATCCTCCGACCCCTTCACTTACCTCTGCGCGCACGCCACGGCCACGAGGACAGGAAACAGCCAGACACAAAAACACCTCATTCTTCTTATTCTCAACACTGCCATACTCGTGTTTTTGTCTTTTAGTCAAGACAGACGAGGTCCAACTTATTCTTGCCAGTGCAGTAATTCCAATGCCGGGCGCATGCGTATTCCCGACCACAACATGAAGAAGCGGCGCTGCTGCTGCCGCTGTTGCTGCTGCTGCTGCTGGTGGTGGCGGATGTAGTTCCCACAGCCACGGAGGAGATTTAAAGGAGAACCAAGAGTGGAAGTTAGTCAGGGGCTACCCGGGGGTCTCCCTGGTTTCTAGGCTGGCGAATGTGACGGCGGGGGGGAGTTGGCGGTTCGAATCCACTCCGTGGGGGGCGAGGTGGGAAGATGTGGGTGGGGTCGTCTCTCTCCGCCCGGCTCATCCAGTTTGTCCCTGAGCAAGGCACTTAACCCCGGCGCTCCGGCATGTGTCTGCTCGGGGCTCCCAGCTGAGGTCTGGACTGGTCTCAGTGGAGATGTGCGAGCAGCAGCAGCAGCAGCCACAGAGAGCACTCAACTCCATGAATCAGTGGGGTTTCAAGTTCAACACCAACCAGAAACTTTCACTTCAGAGGGTGAAATGTGAGACAATAGTGAATGAATAAAGCCCGTATTGTCTATTATTAGATTATGAATTACATTTTTTTAAATGTTTAATGCAAAAGTTTGGTATTGATCAGTGACATCAGTTCCTACATGCACGAGTATTAAAATGAGAGGGAGTGTGTGTTTTTGTTGTGCTTGTAGTGACTGTCAGGAGGAAGACAGAAATGAAGAAAGAAGGAAAAGAAGAAAGAAAAAAGGAAGGAAGGAAGGAAGATAAATAAATAGGGAAAGAAACTAAGGAAAGAAAGAAAAATATAAAAATAAAGAAGCTAAAGAGAGAAAGGAAGAGAAGAAGGAAGGAAAGAAAGAAAGAAAGATGGAAGGAAGGAAGGAAGGAAGAAAAAAGCTAAAGAAAAAAATCAATAAAAGAAATAAAAAAGAAAGAAAGCAATGTGGGAAGAAAATAATTAAATAAATATGAAAGAAAGAAAGAAAGAAAGAAAGAGGGAACCCTCACTGGGAGTTAGAGACTCTGTCCATGGTGCTGAAATGAGTGAGTTCAGCCCCCTCCCTCTCTCTAACTCTGTCCATGGTGCTGAATCTGCCTCCCTCTCTCTCTCTCTCTCTCTCTCTCTATCTATCTATCTCCCTCTCTCTCTCTCTCTAAAGGGTTCTTCCGTGCTACAAACGCATCCCTGCACAGTTGCTCACGCATCGATCTCCACGCATTGGGGCCTCTGACTACAAAAACTCGAAGCGTGGTTTCTCACTCGGGGAGGCGCGGTGGCCGTGCAGCGCCCCGGGGCTGCAGAGCAGTACGTACCGGAGCCTCCACTCGGAGCATCTCTCGCAGCCGTGCACGCGCGTGGCTCCACGCGCTGGTGAGCGGGATGTGCGCCACTGTGCAAACTCGGACAGGAATCGTCACGGCTGCGGTGGGATCAGAGGCGGATGCTGGGGCAGTGAGCCCTGTGTGTGTGGGAGTCCTGCAGCGGCTCTGCTGCCTCAGAGAGGAGGGGGGCAGAGGGGATCCAGCCAGGAAGATGCTCAATGTGCTGCACAAGCATCAGTGAAAAAAATGATGACTGTCCATTATATGATTCCACTCATGATAAGATTTTATTGCTTTGGAATTTATGTGAAAATGATATAAAATTCTGCACCCTCTTTGACCTGATGGGGGCGCTGTACAGTGAGAGCAATTTCAGAATCAAATTAAAGGCAGTTTGAATATTGTATTAATCAATGTTTTATTTCAAGCCCCAGTGCACAAATTGACAACATATCTGCAGGGGTTTGATCTGAAAGATCAGGTTTGATAGCTGCATTTTCTTTTGGCTTTTAATCCACTTGATGAGCCTCCACAAGTGTCAAAAAAAATCCAATTTAAATGTATGAAAAATATGTTTACTGTGTTGTGCATCTAATTAGGCAGAATCTGAGCTGCAGTGTCAAAGAGGTAACAACAAACATCTGCAGCAATACATTGTTTAGGGATTGAAAAATGTTCTTAATGCACAGAAAGGAAGTGATAACAAGCTTATAGTTGGTGATGTAGTCTGTCTTCCAGCCTTCCTTTTACTTGACATATTGAGTCTTTTTTACAGTTTTAAATTGATGCACCTGCACAGATGAATTGACCTTCAACACTCATGTCAAAGTGCTTAATGACCGACCTCTTCTGTAGCTGATAGTTGGCTTTAAACCCAATATGGCCGACCTCTGTAGCAGTGTTTGTAATTGTGATTGAGTTGAATTACTTGAGGACTTAAGTAAAATTTTGACATTTGCTTACTTTGTGTCCTCCATGTAAATAAAGTATTTTTTGCCAATTACAAACTGTCCACTCTTTAGCTGTTTCTATCTACAAATAATTGAGTTTCATAAACAAGATTTGCACACATACAGCATATTTCAAGATTTCAATCCCTCTGAACTCAGCAATAAGGCACCTCTTCAATCCACTACCATGGTTTTGCACAGCCGGGGTTTTCCTGCAGAGACAGCACAGATTTAATATAGCGTGCATAAAGGATGATGCTGATAACCAGAGTTTGTCTAGCGAGCGGTCGTGGTGCTAACCGGTGGAACCCGCCGGCGGAAGCTGGGAGAGCTGTGGCGTGTTCCTGAGGAAGTGCCTGTGTTTGCTCGAGGCCGTGCAGTGGGATCAGCCCCATGGACAGCACTCTTGACATTCGCTACATCGTTTCCTAATGGGCCTGCCATCATGTCTTATATCAATTATGCAATCAAGCAAAAAAAAAAAAATCGAACTCAAAAGTTGTTGTTTTTTCAGATTTCAGCAACTACCACGAAATCAATCTATTGAAGTGATGAAGTTTGGCTGCGTGGCACGTGAAGGACGCCATCGCTATCAGTCGAGGGTTTTACGTATCGTGACCTCTTTTCGAATGCATTTCAGGTCTCACTAATATTCATTAGAGGCCGAACAGATGGTGGACCCACAGAGCGTTTCGCCAATCACAATATTGTCCCTATAAAAAAAAAAAAGGACCGAGCCGTTTTGTAACCCTTCAGTGTCAGTGGATGGATGTTCGCATCCCTTTTGAAACAGGCACTGAGGCGAGTATACAAATATTTTGACCTGCTCTGCTGCTCTTAATGCCTGATTTACTGAATTGTTTAACATTCCCAAAAGGGCTCTGGCTCTCCTCTCTCCTCTCTCTATCTGTGTCTTTCTGCATCTTTGCACTGAGAGGAAGATAATGACTGCTTTTCTAGGCCCCTCAGTGAAACACCATGCATCCCCGCCAGTGCAATATTCAGCTTGTCCTGTGCTGATGAATTAAAAAAAAAAGAAAAAAAAGAAGGATGTCCCCAGTGAAAAGACATTCGTGTTGTTTTATGCCAGTAAACAGGGGTTTGTTTGCCGGCATCTTGGCAAGATGATGGAGAGTGTGCATGTGAAGGGAAGAGGCTTGTGATTTTTCTCTCGCTCTGTGTGTGTGAGACAGAGAGAGAGAGAGAGAGAGAGAGGAATCTGTGCCTGAGTACACAGATAACACATCTCAGTCCGTCGTCTGCTGTGACATTGACTTTTGTTTTTGCAATAAATAAGCGGCATGATGAAAAAAAAAACTCAAATATTGGCACACGCTGTCACACGCTGACTGTTGCGTTGGCCATAAAATTGGATGCCAAAAAAGCTTAAAATTCTTCACACATGCGTCCACATACACACACACACTTTTATCATGGTTTGTCTTTGGTGCAGCTTCTTTGCCCCCACATGAGAAGTGAGTCCCAGCGTTATGACTCTGCCGAGCCTTCTCTACCCACATTGTGAGCAACAGAAGTAAACACAAATACTACACAATGTAAAAACCTCCAAAACACAATTAATACTTCAATAAAGTTTTTTTATGAATCATAAACTAGTTTGACGCTAAAAGATTTGGAGGCATGTTGTGGAGGTTTTGATTCATCTTCTATAAATATGAATTAATAAAAAGCTATTTTATTGCAAGAGCAGGTTCATATTAACGACGATGTGAGGTTTATCCATGTTAAGCCGAGTGCCAATAATTCTATCTCTACCCACCACATGTCTCATTTATGAAAGTTTCCTCAATTAAATCTTGCTAAAGCCATTGTTAAACCTCACCAAATATTGGCAAACTAATAAAGCCGGCGCGATCAGCTTTTATTTATTTACACATTTCAGGCGTGTCCAGAGGGAGGGCGGTGAGGGAAGAGGGTGGATTACTAGTGCAGTGCTTAATAAACCTCTACAGCTTGTGGTTTTACTGTGGAGTTTGCACCTGGTCTGTTCTCAGCAGGTAACACCTCCCGTGGATCGACTGTCTGATATCCATCCAGCCCCACAGAGACGGAGCGGCAAAATGCCAAAGCACATGGCCGAAATACAGTGGCTCCGTTTCTCCCACTCACTGTCATGACTGTGTCTTTGAACCTGCCATTAACAAGGTGGAGATGCAATGAATATATAAATGAATGGGTGTTTTGTATTGATGTTTTATACATCCATGCATGCATCTATGCACAGTTTCCATTTTGTCCTCACAGAACTCATAAAGGTGCGTTTCAGCTTTGGCCGTCAGATTAAAAATGACCACGTAACGTAGGCTTCCACAGTTAATGTACATAACATTTATAGTATAATAAAACACAATTTGTCAGCCCGAGATGAAAATTGCACTCTGCCTGTCCCTGTAATTAAAACACCTCTCTGTATTTCTCTTTTATGTGTGGCGCAATTACAGCATTGACACTGCTGATTAGAGCTCCTTAACTCGGCAGGAGAGCTCGATTAGAGGCCTGGTGAAAGCACATTGAAATGATGGCCTTCTAATTATTGAGAAGGTGAGTATTTAGGTCAATGAGACGCTCGAAAAATAAGAATTTAGAAACCCTAAAAAGCTGATGACCAGCAAAGTGTGGTGTCATTATAACTGACTGGGAAATTTTTTTATGAATTTACTTTTTGCTCAAAGCACTTTTTTTCCTAACAAAACATGCTCAAATACAGCAGCTATGTTCTGTTGTCTCAGTTAAACTACCATGTAAAAGTACTTCATTACAAGTAAAAGTATTGCATTCAAAGCGATACTCCTCTAAAAGTAGGTTTTAATAGTAGAACGTACTTCAAGCATCAAAGCTAAAGTATTCATTATGCAGAGTGGCCTCAGTCAGTGTTAAATGACTATACCTTCAATTACTAGATCATTGATACATCACTGTACAACTACTTCAAATTGTGTTGAATGGGCATAACTTTCCAATTAATGTTGTGGACAACAATGTCATGGATTGGTTCTCCTGTGTTTTACTAGTTTATTTCCAGTCTATCTTGAGTCTGTTACACCAGTGTTTTTGGTTCTGTCTTTTTGTTCAGGCTTTGCTTCAGTGGCTGGAGGTGTGGTCTTCAGGTGCTGGGCCCCCTCCCCCTTCTCACAGCTGTCCCTAATTCCACCTGACGACTGGCAGCTTTAAAAACTCTCTGGTTCCACCTGCGAGCTGCCAGATCTTCCCCTTTCCATGCTCCCTGTCTGTGTCCCTGGTTCTCCAGTGTTTCCTGTACTTTTAGCGTTTACACTGTGTTCCTGTTCTCCAGCATGTCCTTGGCTTCCAGTGCTCCCTTTTCTTCTCAGTGTCTCTGCATGTTTCTGCCGTCCAGCCTTCAACCTTCAACCACTGAAGCAACTCCTTACCACCTTGACTTCCTGTTTTTCAGTTGCCCCTTTTGGCTTTTTGTCTCACTCTTGGGTCCAGTAAAAAACTGAAATCATGACAAAGAAAGTAAAAAAAAATGCTTCTGGAATGAAACAGAAGTGTAGAGTAGCACAAAATGAAAGTACAGTACTCAACTACTTTAGAATTGTATTTTAAGGGCACCTGCTGTTCAATGCAGCTTGTTGTTGTTTTAGTGGCTCAGATACATTCTAATAAGTTCAATTGTTGATCATTAACACTTTACTCAATCTGAAAAAAAGAGACCTCAGAATGTGGTGACACTGCTGACGATCACAGGTGGTCTGAAATGAGAAAGCTTGTAAACAGCTGACAGTTCAGCCTGATTACTTAAACCACTTTATTTGGAAGTAAGACAGAAAGTGATGGCGCTAATAATCCTTCATCTCACAGGAGAACAGTGAGTGAAAGTCATTCTGTGATAAATGTTCACAACCGACTTTTTTACTGTTTGCCTTCATTTTCTCTTTAAAATCAGTATAACTCTGCTGTCAGCTTGTTTACAGCCTGTCTCGACTCCACTGGACCTGCTTTTAGTGATGTTGCTCCCGTCTGATCTGAGCAATTACTTTGGAGAGTTGTTATAGTAACTGAGATGATATGAACAGAAATAAAACAGAATTAAAGCCCCGGAAAACTTCAAATGTTTAGTGTTGCTGAATAACACAAGTTACTGAAATGAAGGTTCAAAGCTAAAGGAAAAAGAAACATCATTATCTATGTTTTATTGTATGAATTCAAAAAGTCAAAAACTCAACTTCTCTACTTCATCAGAACTGTGTTAGTGATCAAATTTCAATCAAACGTCTCCTCAGGAAACACTGACTGAGAAACTTTGGAATTCATAAAGCACTTTTTAAACACAATAAGAAAACAACATAAAACAGATAACACATGTTTGAAATAAAACAGCATGCTAGCGTTGATAAAAAGCTTTGTTTAAAAAGCTCATCAACCTCCCACTGAATAATCAGAATAGTAAAATAAGCCTTTTTTCCTGCGTCACGCTGTGATGATCTAATACTTCCACCAATTATATTCATGAATTTGTCATCGCGCCTCACAGATCCATAGTCCACATACTACCGGCCTACGCTGGCTGCACTTCATCTGTCACTGTTCACCTTCGCTGGAGGCAAAATAGCTCATCAGCATTGCCTGAAAATGGCCCCTGGATGTGCCTCTGGACTGCAGGGCGTCCATGCGAGCCCTGGCAGCACCAGAGGGCCGCTGCTGGCCAGGAGCTCCACCTGTCCCAGGCAAAATGTCACGCCGCTGGTTTCGACCTCTGAAGTGTAGATAAGCAGGACAAACGAAGTCCATCAGCTCACCTGCATGCCTCATTACCCTCCCTCCACCAGAGGAGGCGCCACCTGCTACCTCCTCAAGGTTGCGGCGCCCTTCCCTGCCCAGCCACCACCAAAACAGCAGACAGTTGGCCGACGCCTCGCCTACCTTCACGCGCTCTCTCTCCTCATCTCTGCGCCCCTGACAGACGTTGGCCGTCACTGCCAGAACTGCTGACAGGAGTCCAGGCCCAGTGTCAGCTTTAGCCACAGTTGGAACTGGTGGAAAGACGGAGGGAGTGATGGAAGGAGGCGAGGACGGGGAGGATTATTTCAGGGCCTCTGCCAAAAGCCCCTCTTTTGGTGCCTTGGCATAAGAAGCGATGATTTAGACGGCGACACAGGATGATGGCGCAGCGGTCGGCCTCTTGTGTCATCGCTTCACCAGGCCACCTGCAGATTACAGAGATCAGGAGCTGCTGCACTGACAGTCAGGCTGAAACTTGTATGGTATTTTAGTTCCGACAGCGCACATTCAAATAAGGACTTTGTGTTATAGAAATGATACAGTAGACAAAAATGTTTTACTGGACATTTAGTTACAAAACTAACTAACTAACTAAACTTCTTACTTCTTAATTTCACTATTTAAATTAAATACAATCTCAACTTACTCACTCATCATTTCTCAACTGTTTCTGTTATGTGCAATATTTTTCTGTGTATTTATTTTCTGTATATTTATGCTATATATCTATATTCATTTTGACATTCAATACAACTACTTAGTGCAATAATTCAACTTGCTGCGACTTGCTCTGTGCAATAACCTGTATATAACTTTTGTTCATTTACATATGTCCATACATAGCTCATAGCACCTGAATTTATATATAGTATATATTTATATCTCTTTTTAACATATTTTTATACTCCACCGACTGACACTATTGTTGCTGACTCTTTGTTGGAAGCCACTGCATTGGAATTTCGTTACCCAACTTGCACTGCTGTGTATATTGTGTATTGACAATAAAGAAAGTCTAAGTCTAAAACTCTTTTCAAGTATAAACCCACAACAGTCCAATTATCAAGTGATTAAAACGATTGAAAAAGAAGATTTTACTGTGTAAGTTTTTCCATTATCTGTCTGCATCCAGGTGAATAAATTGCAACCTTGACAGACAACCAACTGTTTTGACCAGGTCAGGCTTAATCGGATCAGCTCAGTTTGAAGACAGCTCCGCCGAGTTGGCAAAGCAGCGCCTCTGCAAGCTCGCTGACTTTAACTTGACTTTGATTCTTTTTCCATAACTACAGGCGCTAACCACGGAGGCAGAACATTAACTCTTTACGCTTACATCTGCCAAAGGAGGAATAATAATGATAATGATAATGATAAAGTTTATTTGTAGAGCACTTATGAGAACCAGCATTACAATGGCTTTACACATTAAACACACAACAATAAAATACACAGTGATGTATGAATAAACAGCAAAAGAGCAATCAAACTTTAAAACAATGGATTATTAAAAACCATAAATAAAACACTGAAGATAAAATTCAAAAACAATGAGTGAACTAAAACTGACTGAAGCCCAACAACAAGAGTATAAAAAGTACAGTTTCTCTCAAAAGTTAAGAATAAGAGATAAACCTTAAAATATTAAAAGAGGAGATTATAAGAAAGCCTTTTGATAAAGATAAGTCATCAAAAGGGATTTGGAAAAAAAAAGATCCTGATGTAGCCGGACGGAGCCAGACGGTAAACACTCAGCTCCCTTTGGTATTTTAGGGGTGAGGTGGGACGAGTCAGCAGAGTCCGGTCTGAGGATCTCAGGCTGCAGACTGGCTGATAAGGAGACAGCAGGTCAGATGTATATTCTAGATTCAGGGCTTTAAAGGTAACAAGTGAAAACTTCAACTCAATCCTGAAACAAATGGACGGCCAGTGGAAGGTCGTTAAAGTTTGGAGTGATGTGTTCCCTCTTCTTGCTTTTTTGTTCGGAGTCTCGCTGCCTCATTTTGCACAATTTGGAGTCTATTAATTGATTTCTTTACACCCGTTAAAAGACCATTACAGTAGCTCGACCATGAGGAAATAAAGCATGTTAATGATGGTTTCATTGAAAGTCAACATTGATCGTATTATACTCAGATAGTTGAAGCATGGCTGGATGAACTTGTTAGCATGTTTCTCAAAAGTGAGCTTAGTGTCAAACCAGCATCTCTGACATAAGGGACCAAGAGAGGAGTGAATGTGAGGATGCAGATTGTGTTTTTGTGAAATGGTCATTGTGACCATTCCAGAGGGGGTTTTGGTTTCCAAATGTCATTAACCATAATGATGTTTATATTTCATAAACATAAAACTGCCTCCACTTTAGTGATGATTAAGGGAAGTGTCATTTTGCAGTGATGCAATCATTAATAAACTTCTTTATTTTGCACAAGAGTTAAATGTTTTTTTCTTTATGAGTGATGGCCTTTTTCAAGACAAATTAAGTTTGGGGCTGGCAGTGTGAACCGATGTGTTGATTAATCTTTTGTGAACGGCAACGTTGTTTTAGAAAATGAGAAAAACTTTTAATCTAACTTTTTCATCCAAAACAGAAAAAAAATGTTTATATCCAAAAACTTGTTAATAAAGCAAAACATACACAACCAGTGCACATTAACATTAATAGCTTGCACATGGACAATAGTTAACCACATACAGAACTCCCATGTGTTCCCATCTCCTTAATACAATCATGTGTCTCTCTCCATCCTCGAGTCTTTCCAGGATGAACCTTTCATACCCAATCATGATCCTCTCACCTGTTACCAATGAACCTGTTTACCTGTGGAAGCATCCAAACAGGTGTTTTTGGATCAGTCCACAACTCTCACAGTCTTTTGTTGCTCCTGTCCCAACTTGTTTGAAACATGTTGCTGCCATCAAATTCAAGCACATATTTATATCAATGAAGTCAATGAGGTCAAACATCTGATATATTGTCTTTGCACTGTTTTCAGTTGAGTATATGTCAAAAAAGGATTACCGAGTTCTCACACTCTGTCTTGTATTTCACTGGAGGCTGCAGAGTTTCATGCTGCTGAAGCCTTTGCTGTGTTTGTGTAGTTTGCAGGTCAGCTGAGGCTGAAGTACCTGAGCTTTTTCTTAACAAATTGTCTTGCAGAGAAAATGGATCAGTTACCACAGAGATGCTAACATGTTTGTTTTTCATCTTTGCATTTTCAGTAATGGATCCTTGCGTTTGCTCATATGTGCTTTACATGTGCAAACTATTAATACATACAGTATATTTGTACTTTTTCCATGTTGGTGGGTGTGTGTGAATTTGCTGTCTGTGTATTTATGGAAAGATGTGCCCCAAGTGTTGCATTGACAGTTCTGTGTTATTTGGAGAGAAGATCAATAATTATATGCATATAACATTTGCATTTCAATAACAATACAAACCTTGAGGCAATAAAGTTCACTGAATTGACTTTCTGCGTTTTTTTATTTTTATTATTCCCTCTCTGGGTGCTGCAGGCTGCTGGCAGCTGTCCAGCACAGTTCACCGCGAGGCTTTTGGCTGCAATCAGGCGAAAGGTCAACCGTGGCAGCGAGGACAACTGTTTTCTCAAAAATCAACATTTATTTTATCTTACTATGATATGGTTCGGTCTCCATGGAAACTGCAGTGGAGATTTTTTTTTTTTTTTTTTTTTTTTTTTTGCCCGACGTCAAATCCACTGGAGGTGGTGCAGCACATCATGTCTAAGGAGTGGATTTTTAAAGAACTACTGTTTGTGTACGCTCTTGGAGGATGTGTGGCTGTGGGGGCTGAGAGAGAGGCTGCGACCAGTCACAAAGTTTTCGAGCCTCTAAGTTTAATGCGGCTTTTAAGCAGTGAGGTTAGCGACTTAGCAACACATACTGGATCTTCATTCAAGCCATGCAACACTATGCAGAAAGCCTCTAATCCAGGGGTTTTAAAGTCTGAGGCTGTGGGCCCCTCCTCAGACAAAGCCTGAAATAAAGGAGCCCACCCACCCACCTTTGTTTACTCATTTAGTTTCACTCACTCCTTAGATGATTATGGATTCATTATTATGTAATTTGATCCCATGCACACTCAAAAATTAAACCACGATGGCCCAGTATTGCTGATTGACAAAACTACACCAAATGCATAGAAATACACTTTGCAGAAAAAGGGAAAAACTGTAAAATTCCCCTAAACAATTGCATCTCTTTAACCAAATCCCACACTCTTCTGTGATCTCTAATATCTAATAATGTAATATTTGTCACTTCCATTCCATCCATTCACTGAGCCTCCCCCTGAAAGTCTGAGGAAGCCTCCTTCCCACTTTGAACACCTCAGTTCTGACCCACACATTCAAGTTTTGTGGGGATTTTTATCGCCAACGTGGACCGTCTACCACTACCTAACCCCAAACACCATCCCTTATTTCAAGCCTTAACCCTAAACCATTTCAACCACCACACGCCGACTGACTCTTCACTCCCACGCTCGCCTTAAGCTAATTGTAACTTCACCTCAACCCCCGCGCCTTGACCCCACTCGAGTCCCTTTCAGACGCAGTGACGAGAAAATTCTCACCTTTCTATTCTTGTGAACACATTTAGTTCTTAATAGTCCAGAAACACACTCACACACACACACACGTTCCTCCACACATGCTGAGTTTCTCCTACTGTAAGTGGTTACCATAGATACCACATGGTGAGGCTCATGAAGTACAGTGGGTCCATCTCACGTGGGAGATATCGTGTATTTATAGAAGCACTGTGGTGTGGCCAGAAATGAGTTTAGACAATGCACTTTTTTTTTTTTTTTTTTNAGGACTGCTCGGAGTGTGTGGTGTTCTCCCCGTTCCTCTCTATGGTCTATGGATATTGTGAGTTTGAAGTTGCACTAAATGTACCTACCACCTACTCCACTCAACCACCCAACCACTATATGAATCACAGTTCATCATGCTTTAGCTCTAGTAGCAATTTTGTGTCTTTTGTATGGCCGAGCCCTCACACACACACACACTCACAGAGGTTTGCAGTATGATATCATTTAAAAATTATACTGCATTCAAAAGGTCACTTAGTATACTGTCCATTGATATGATGGTGCTCTATGTGTGCTCGCTCTCTCCTTCTCCCTCCCCTCTCTCTCTCTCTCTCTATCCCTCTCCATCCTTTTTTTTCTTTCTCTCTCTCCAACAGTCTTCTTCAAATCATTATTCCCATCAAACAGATATTCTCCAAATAGTTGCTCTCCACACCGGTGCGCATCTTGTGAAAAAAAAAAAAGAAAGAAAAAAAGAAATGCCTTGCACCATTAATGTTGATGCCCCCCTCTTCTCCCTCCTCTGCACTCTCTTAAAAACTCTTCAGGTTTTTCCAACTGAGCGATTCAGGCTGAGGCGGGCGCAACCGCACTAGAGGGGCAGTCAAGTCGTGCCGGACTGGCGCGTTCCGCTCGCACGGTTCACAACTAAAAGAAGAGCTGACCCGCGTCGAAATCATGCTTTTAAAGGATGGACTATGCTGATTTTAAAAGTTGACCAGGGATTTCTAGTTGTGGGGTGTTTGCGAGGCATGGCTTTCCTTTTAACTTGCTTCTTTCTGTCTTGGTGAGTATGGCAACTCTCTGCTCTTCTCTGCATGTTCTCGCACTTTTACGCACGGAATCCAGACGCCGTGGATGGATGTGCGACAGGGGGGAAAGTCTGCATTTTTCTCCCCCAACTGTTTTCTTCTTGTCTCCTGGAATCAGCTGTCGTTGCTGTGTGTGTACTTTAGTTACAGTGCGAGCAGTGTTTGGGGAAATCAGCACAGTGAGACCAGCATCTATTTGGATAACATCACGCGTATATTGGATAGATTACTGGACGGCTATGACAACAGGCTGCGACCGGGATTTGGAGGTATCCTCATGACTGCTTCATGTTGTCTTTTATACATGATATTGCCTCATTATTGATGTTGTTTTGCTCAGGAGATAAAGTTTTGCTCCAGTAGTTGAGTGTGTGTGTGTCTCATATTCATCTAGTCTTGTGCTGCAATGGTTAAAAATTAGTTTATGTCAATTTGCACAATTATGACAAAATTGCCTGTGAACAACTGGAAACTGAGTTTGAGCATCAACTTGGAATCAATCTCATGTTTTTCATGTCATTTTTTTGTTGAAGGAATTTGCTTTTAGGTGGCCATTTTGCTCTCTATATAGGCTATACATTAAATATAGCTTTCTTTTTTTTCTATATTTTGAAAAACATTCAAATGCCTGATCCAAAGTTTTATTTTGCCTGCATCAAAGCAACTGCTTATCCTTCTGCTGTAGGTCCAGTTACAGAGGTCAAAACTGACATCTTTGTCACCAGCTTTGGACCTGTTTCAGACGTGGAGATGGTATGTAAAACCATACTGACCGGCTGAAACGCTCACACACAACGCAAAGGTTAATTCGCTGCCTGTCATACACGTGCATGTGTTTTTCGCCTGTCGTTAGCAAATTCGAAGGCATCGATGCTCGAGCACAACAGACAATATGTGCAGCTTTTCCCGGTGACTCTGTGCATATAGCATCAAGTCATGCTTCTTGCAGCCTTCATTATTACAGCATTTGGGCAGGATGTCATTAGTGCAGCTTAGGATTTTAATCTGGTTGACAATCCCCCCGCCAGAGAGAGAGAGAGAGTGATAGAGAGAGAGAGATGTGACTGATGTTGGGATGGGATAGGTTTGCTACTCCTGACATGGGATAGGCTGAGCGCTGTATGTCTGTTGTACTCGACACTGTTTAAGCTTTAGTCACTGTTTGGCTGCATCTAAAGCCAGCTTGAACCGCCATGTGATACGCTCTATAGAGAGGGATGTAGACGGCTGTTCAGGGCGGCAGGCCATTCGATCGAAAAGGACGTAAACTTTACTCTTACTTTACCGAGTTCATCGTCAATTAAAAGTATATTTTAAGTCTTATTTCTTTTTCTTAAAACAAACCCAGTCAAGGGTTAAATTTCTTCCGAGTAAAATTTATAAATAAGTGCAAACCTAAGCTTATAATTTCGTCAGCACAGGCAGCAACACTAGAATAGTCCAGAAATGAAAAAAGAAAACAAAACATTGCCAGTGCTGGATCCAGCAGGTCCAACCAAACCATGGCTCACAAACCCATCTGCCATTCTCTCCGGGGGTAGTGAGATAGTAGCAGGAGGAGCAGAAGCAGCACCAGCAGTGGTATTAGTGGTCGTAGTAGTAGTAAATAAATCCTCACACCACGCTCTAACCTCCCCCCCCCATCCAGGAATACACCATGGACGTGTTCTTTCGTCAGACATGGATCGACGAACGGCTGAAATTCGAGGGCCCCATCGAGATCCTGCGGCTCAACAACCTGATGGTCAGCAAGATCTGGACGCCGGACACCTTTTTCCGGAATGGCAAGAGGTCGATCTCTCACAACATGACCACCCCCAACAAGCTGTTCCGCATCATGCAGAACGGAACTATCCTCTACACCATGAGGTAAACAGTGCCGGACAGTGAGCTCCAAACCCAGCCAAGACCGGAATAGAGCGCAGACCTGGAAAGCAAATCAAACAAACAGGCGTCCAAGAATATGCACAGACATGAAGAGAAATGAGGAGTGCCATTCCAAAAAAACAAGATATGTGCCATCTGATACTGAAAACAGGCCTGGAAAGCAATTCAAACAAACATGACTCCAGCTTTGTTCCAAATGGAGATATGTAGCGTGAGAAAAAAATCCCCTTGAGCGACTGATGGCCCAGAAACAGAATTTTTAAAATGAGTGTTTTCGCTTGACTTTAAAACATTTAATGATTATGTTGACACACAGCTAGATTTCTCTCTCCAATCAGATGTGATGTATTGCTACAATATAATATGAGAGCATTACATATTAATCGAGGTCACATATCAAACTTAGATCAATTGTTTTGTTTTAGTTAGGATGTAAGCCATCGTGCAACACGGCGCCGCACCGGCTGGATCCGGCTCTAAACACCAGTCATTACTTAGCCGGCGTATCAAATATAAATCAAACGCTCCTTTCAACTTTTCTCCATTCTGACAGATTAACTATAAATGCCGAGTGCCCCATGCGTCTGATGAACTTCCCGATGGACGGCCACGCCTGCCCGCTCAAGTTTGGGAGTTGTGAGTTTGTTTGTTGTTTTGTTTTTTTTTATGGTTAAGCCTCGCCGGTCTGACAGATGGTGTCACTCTCAAATGATCACTCTGTCACCGAGCGACTGACTGACTGAGTAATCTGACAGCATATATTCAAAGATTTCAGTTTGGAATGTCACATACAGTACATGTGGGGAACTGTAAAAACACAAAAATCTATGACGTTCTACGTTAAGAAGAAGAAATATTTATGATATGAAAATCTGATCTTGAGGTACTTCCTGTCATTTTGTATCAGCTACAACAAGTGCCATTAAAAACAAGTCAGTTCAGCAGTTTAATATGCAAGCTTGTTTCCTCCTTTGTTAAAGTTTTATTACACTTTTTTTAGAATAAAAAAAAAGAGCACTCTTATGAAACGGTGGATTTAACAAAGCTCTTCATCCCTAGACGCTTACCCCATCAGCGAGATCGTGTACACGTGGAAGAAAGGTCCTCTGTCCTCGGTGGAGGTGCCGCAGGAGTCGTCCAGTTTGCTGCAGTACGACCTGATCGGTCAGACGGTGTCGAGCGAGAGGCTAAAGTCCAACACAGGTGAGCGGAGGTTCTGCTCAGACCTGTGTGAGTCCAGTCACAGTGTGTTGAGATGATCTTTTCATATTCAAATATTCAACTGAGAGCTGTTAAATGTGATGTGTTTTAATGAGGTTTTGTACAATAAATAAACCAAAGTATCTTTAAAAGGATACAACTATGTTATAAAGTAAATTGCATGTAAGCAAAACATTTAAATGTGATTGCTGTAATTAAGAATTTTAAGACTAACTAAACAGTAATTATCATCAGTTTCACCAGCACAAAATAAGTATTCTGCTTTTTTTTGAATGGATGTTATTATCCTGTCAGTCCTAATTATGTGTATGAAAATGCTGATTCGGCAACAATAGAAACACGTCTGTGTGTTTTCTCTTCCAGGTGAATATGTCATCATGACCGTCCACTTTCACCTGCAGAGGAAAATGGGCTTCTTCCTCATTCAGACCTACATCCCCTGCATCATGACGGTCATCTTGGCCCAAGTCTCTTTCTGGATTAATAAGGAGTCGGTTCCAGCTCGGACCGTCTTCGGTGAGCTTTTGTTTAAACTCCCTTTGCTAAATAACAGCAGTGTAAGTTTCAAGCTCATTTTTTAAAAGCTCCAGCAAAGTGGGACGTTCATGGAAGGAGAACACATGCTGCACATTACTTTCATGTCGGGAAGAAATCATTTTGAAAAATTCAGGACTGCTCTCGTTTCAGCTGCCAAAAAAATTGCAACAAAATGGTCTCGCGGATAATGGAGGCTTTGTTTCTCTGACAAAAAAGCAGTTTTCTCTGTTGTCATTTTGCACGATTGCAATCACTTAAAGAGGACTTTAGTGTCGGGTAGAGCTCTGCCTCTGATGCATTATGGTGTAGATTTTCAGATGAGACTTATATGTTGCAAGTTGTCAAGTTTCCAGCTCTCAAAACTTTTTTTCAACTCTTCAAAACTCAACTGAAGATTGGCTGCACTTATCGACTCGCCGCCCACTGCTTGACCTCAGAATGAGTCTGGCTCTGCAAACTTTGAGCAAACATACTTTTTCCTGTATTTACTGCACTCTAATTGGATTAAACTGCAGCAGAATACAAAACCTTCTGCCGGAGAACAAAGACAGATGTAGTCATCGCGGCATGTTTCAACCTTTCTTCATTATCTGGAGATCCTCCTCCACGATGGCGCAGCTGAATTAATTGGGAATAAATGTCCTTTTTTTTTTTGAAATTGGTCATGCAAGGGCCGAGGGAGGGAGGATGTTTACTTGGCCCTCTTCTGAGCACTCACAGGTTCCGCTCGCTCACATTACATTACGCTACAGTTGCCATCAAGCTCTAGCCTCGGGAGCAGAGAGGGCGAGAGACAGAGAGAGAGAGAGAGAGAGAGAGGGCGAGTGAGAGGAATGTGAGACAAAGCAAAGAGGAGAAAATTGGGGGAAAGTGAGCAGATATTCAAATTAAAATTCCAAATCTTTTTTAATTCAATTTCGACTTAATTTCCAACCAGCTGCAGCCGAGCCGAGAATATTGGGTGTAGGATGAAAACGGAGAAAAATCAAAAACCTCAAATTGGGTGTTTTATGACAAAAGGCCAAACTTCATCTTCCGAAAGTTTTGTTTCTTGAATGAAAGCAACCTGATTGTGAGTAAAGTGCTTGGAGCTGCATGTTTTGCACATTTGAGAAAAGTTTGGTTAATGCCGTCGCCGGTGCATGTGAGACAGGAAGTTGAAAATGAGGAGAGAAGACAGATCGCTGCGTGGATGTGCTCCTCTCTGATAATACATGAAGTCACAGGATGTTGTGCTGCTGGATTGTCAACAGCCTCTCTAAGAGCTGAAAGTCCCTTGAGCACAAGTCTCACAGACTTAATTGAGTGTGGCCTAATTTGTACCTTGCTTTTTTCCTATAAAAGCACATAAATGCCCCAAGCGCTTCGTTTCTATCCTGTCTTTATACTTCGCCCCCCCCTCCTTCCCACACTCTCTCTTTCTCTCTTTCTCTTGCCTCACCCTCCCACCCTGACAGGCTTTCTTCCCTCCTCCCTCCTCCCCTTTGCCATCATTTAACTTGTGCTCGAGACAGTCAGCGTCGGTCGGCTGCCGAGGGGGGGGGGGCTGCACGCGTTCGAGAGCTGTTAGCTTTCGCCGCCGAAGTGGTGTGTAGAAAATGCTTTAGAGACATTATTAGGTGCATTAAATCGCCCATAAGTTCCGACGCTGCTAATGAAATGTGTGCGACTACAACGCGCATTTCGGTAAAAGCGCGGACAGCAGTGCTCAATGGTCCTTTCTCCCTGCTTGCTTTAGCTTGATGAAAGTGAATTAGATATGTACTTTGTTAATGGGCCATTAAAAGAGATGTTCACTGTCAGCATCTTTCTCTGACTTAATAAGGATGGAATCTGGGCGAGACAAGGGAAAATCCTAAGAGCGGTGTTTTTTTTTTTTTTTTTCCAGAGGCGTGTTTTGATAGTTTGACACTTCAAAAGTGCTTCTGAGCCGCACGTGCCGCCGACCTTTTGTGTGGCCCGAGCTGTTCTCAAACCGTCATCCAAGAGAATTTATGAATGCCGTCAGATCTGTACAACTTAGTTTTATATTCTTTGAGGCTGCGCTCAAAGGGATCCTTGTTGTCTTTGCTTCAGTCTGGAGCCAGAAGTTTAGCAGAACTTTTCCACGCTAAGACTAAAAAGCTTGGTGCTCTAACTTCAGCTGAGAGAGATGTGAAGAGCCGTTTCACTCTCTCACCTATTGACACACGTGTTTCTTTCTTTTATCTATTACTCCATTTGTTTGTCCTTCTACTATCTCACTTGTAGCTTCTTTATCAGGATAAACTTATCAATAAACAACAGATAAATATTTGCTCTGCGTCTGGTGATCTTACTGGACGGCCTTCTCGGGAATGTTCACAGACATTTGGTCCCTTTCATCGGCGTGCCAGTGCGGGGGCACGGGTTAGTCTGCTTATGGACAGATTAGCATCCACTGAAGTGACTTTTTGGCAAACGTCGCTGAGCTGAAATGCCACATGGCCTGACGCTCCAGTTATGTGCCATGAAACAGAGCTGCTGCCATGTGTCACAGATATTTCTTGGGACAATCAATTGTGTACACACAATGGGTTTTTTTGGCTTTTTTCTCTCTTTGTTTTTCCTTGAAATTACATTTAATGCTTATACTATGAACAGCTTGTTCATAATGTTACACATATATTGCATTGCTTTATGGGTAATCATATAATTTTAAGTGATGAAGAAGTGATTAATACACTTCCTTCAATTTCAATTTCGATTTCTATCATGTCTTCAAATCAACAATTATTCATTAATCTCTCAAAGCATTAATGTGCATGTCTAACATTTGAATAAGAATCAATAGTTGATGTTTTGCAAAAGTTGTTTTTTCCACTTACGTTGCTAACGTCACATCGTTACCTTCATCAACACTCAATCCAAAGCTACTTGTCACAGTTTTCCACTGAAAGAGTTGAAATGAAAATTTCTCCTCTTTAAAAAGAAAATATGATTAGTCTCCACTACATCATTTACACAAGTCAGATCAATCTCACACACTGTGCATCTTATTCAGGAATTTGAGTCTTCAGAAAATCAAAATTCATCTTTTCAGTGAACCAGTGACGCCAATATTTTGGAAAGCAAACACTCACTTTAGTGTTGACAGTATTCAGACCTGTGTGTCAATGACTCTGCAGCACACCACATGACCTCGCTGTGATCTTAGCTCTGAATCATCCTGCTCTAATAAATATTGACGACGCAGGTTCTATCACCGCCAAAATTGATTTGAGATGATTTCCAAAAACATGCTGCAGTTGTTTGTGACTTAAATGATAAAATAGCTTTGATAGATCTGATAGAATTGATCTATTGATTAGAGAAAGGACACTCTGTCTGATTTCACTCACTCTGTTTTCTAACTGATTTTGACTCCTTTCCAACATAGAAACAAAGTGGAAAAAACTTGATAACTCATGTTTTTAGTAGTATTTTTTCATGTCCATTCCAATGGACGCCATGACACAATGGGTGTAAAATGTCATAAAAACTTAACATAAATAAGGCTGAGTTTTTCCACATAGTAATTAATCAGGTATGACCTAAACATCTGAAACTGGATGTTTGCATGTGTTTGAGTCTGTCTACAGTTCTAAACATGACCTGAAATGGTGTGTTCAAAGTCATTGCATGATTGTGATTGGATAATCAAGATCCATTCAGTAACCAGCATTACTGACATCATTCAATTATTGTGTATTTATTGGTTTAGAGACAGAAATATGTCATGTCCATTCTAATGGACGGTGGGTCTGAAGGGGTTAAGTTGTTTTTGAATGTACACTGTAATATTGCATTTGTTTGTGTGTGTGACTGAAAAAAATCCCCTCTCATACTCAAGCCTATCCATTATTATTCATCGACAAACATTTCCTGGTATTGAGTCATATAACATTTTTTGCAGAAGCACAGACACTCATTCACTTCTCTGGAACATCATTATTCACAACACTGCGGGTAAAGTTCATGGTAAATAATCATTGTCTGTCCATGTGTTATGTGTATGTGCCTCATTGTTCTGTGCAGCATCGTGTGATGTTTTATGAGAAAGTTTCCGCTGAAACATTAAAGAGCATTTCCAGAGGATTTTGATGTTTGCCTCCACGTCAGAGAAGAGTCACTGACGGGAAACAAAGGAAAATAAATAGGCTAGAAGACTAAATACAAAAGACAGAAAAAATAGATTTCATTGTATCACAGTGCTTGATTTAGCCTCAACAAAACAGCATTAGAGGAACAGAATAGACCTCGAATGGAGCTTAGTAATTTGCATGGTGTAACTTATAAAATGTGTTAGTTAGTGAACTTTACAGATGTTGGCAGGAATATTTCTGAAATTTAGAAAAAGAGCCTGTGCTTCTAATTTTAGGTTCCTACTTGACGCACAGATACAAGAGTGGTTCCAACCTTATTATGGAACTCTATGTAATAGAATGAGCGCATGTCACAAAATTACTCCTTTAAGATCAACAGGTTCCTAACCTCCGTCCCCCCCCTGTATCCAGGCATCACCACCGTCCTGACCATGACGACGCTCAGCATCAGCGCCCGCCACTCCCTCCCCAAAGTTTCTTACGCCACCGCCATGGACTGGTTCATCGCCGTCTGCTTTGCCTTCGTCTTCTCCGCCCTGATTGAGTTCGCCGCCGTCAACTACTTCTCCACCCTGCAGGCCAACCGGGAGCTGCGGAAGGCGGCGGCCATGAAGGCGGCGGCTCAGGAGGCGGCGGCTGCGGCGGCGGCTCCGGCTGTAGCCGCGGGGAACGACGCAGAGGTTTCCTCGGTAAGTCTGCGCCGCCGGTTCACACTTGTTGCGTTGACGGATCTGTTCCGACTCCAGTTTGAACCTTGTAGCAGAAACACAATTGCTCTCCACTTGTCTTACACATGCAGCGGTGGGATCATTGGTCTTGTGTACAGATCCAGACCTCACAAAATGCACCGAGATGCTGCTGCGATAAACGGTTTTCCAGAGTCGATGCTGCACTCACAGGAAGAGGAAAAAGGCTTGACTTGGCCTCGTTGCATGCCTCTACATCTCTTCATCAAACCACTCCACCGGCGTGTGCTTCTGCCTTTTTTTTTTCTCACAAATCTAAACTGAGCTGAAACTCTTCACAGGGCTTTTAGCACCATTTGTTCAATGTTTGTCGTTATAACATCGGTGCTCCTTTTTCTGAGCTGCTCTCCTTTGAACATATAAAGAGTAAAATTAGGATCAGGAGTAAAGACATTCCTGCCAGTCTTGTCCAGCTGGCTAAGTGTCAACTGTCGTCCTTTAATGAGATGTTTTAAGTGATAAGTGATGAAATGTACACAATGAAATAGCAAGATGCCAACAACGTGAATTAACAACACACAGCAAAGCAACACTGATCACACCCGTCTTATGAAACATGCTGAGCAGACATAAACACAAACAGATCGATCATGATGTTGATCTTAATGAAATCTTATATACTCATAATACACAGGCCAGTTTGGAGACTCTGTGTTGCATGGCTTGAACATATTGATAGATATTCCATTCAAACCCAGAATGTTCTAAAATGTATTTTGGCTATGTAATGCTTTACAACTGACAAACACAAAAATGTCTAAATCAGAAAAGACATGTGACATTTGCTCTCAATGATGTAGCCTTTATGTTCAAATACAGTGAAGCACATGCAGAAAGTTGTGGTTCAGTTTGTTTTGTTCTTTTGTAGATCGAGCTCATCTGGCTGACGTGAAGCTGAACTATATTTATTATGAAATTGTGTTCATACAGCTTCTTCTTATTTCTTCTTATTACCTCCGCCAAGGAGGTTACGTTTTTGCCGGTGTTTGTTTGTTTGTTTGCAACATAACTCAAAAAGTTATGGACAGATTTTGATGAAATTTTCAGGAAATGTCCTTTCTGGGACAAGGAACAAATGATTAAATTTTGGAGGTGAAGGAGGAGGTTTGGATCCGGAAAACCACCATTACAGAAATGTGGATTTTCGGGTATAACTATTAAACTAAAAATGATATAAATGTGATTCCAATTGCTAAGGGTTGTTTTTATGGTCCAGGAATCCATTGAACTAGATAAATCAAAGGTAGGACTAATATTTTGGGATGTAAGTCACAATAAACTGGGGGAACTGTGCTGCTTGGTGGAGGTCTGTTTTGACTGAGTTTTGTCTCAGAGAAGGTGGAGCACACTTTTTTGAGGCAATGTGGATGCAAAGGGTTAAATAACTGAGAATATTGCCAGTATAGCAGTATTGAAGCTGGGCACTATTCTGGATATATACTTGTAATATCTCCATCACTGTCATCTTGATTTCTATCTGTTTCTCTTCCACACTCATCTTCCTGGTTTAACTAGCTCAGCTCTAGTCTCCTGCTAAGCTCGTCTTCCGTTTCCTCCTCCTGTCTGTCTTTGCTCTTTGTTTGTCTGAGTTCGCCTCTCTGTCTAAATCCGTTCTCGGCTATTTGCTTTTATATGACAGTTTAAATTTCAACTCTTTTCTTTTTTTCCAAATCATTTAGCTTTATTGGCTTGACACGTAAACACAGCTGTGCTGCAAAAGCATGTAGAGTCAATGGCGGATAAAGAAAAAAAAACAGAGCAATGAGAATTAAACTAATAAAAGAATATGAAGTGTGAACATTAAAGTAATAAACATGGCACAAATCCAGTCTGACTGTAAAGATATCTTCATGTCACAAGCTCTATATGTGTTCATTTTGTACATTATACATCCACTGTTCATGTTAGAGAGATGGATGTTGACAGGTGTTGTTGTGGCAGCAGGTAACAAACTGAGCTGCAACAGAAAACGAAGCTTTTTATCCATCAAGCAAGGTCAGAAAAAAAAGCTTTAACAAAGCTTTTATAACATTTATCTCTTGTGGTTTTATATTTTGGACGAGCACAGAAGAAATCTGTTTCAGTGTTCGGGCTTTGACGGCTTTCATCTTTTCATATAGTGACCTCTTTCATCCTTCACTTCATTGTTGTTTACTCTCAGTTTTCTTAAGATTTCACTCCCATTCAGATTTTTTCAAAGGTGATTTTCTCTGTTGAGAGATTGGTAATAGATCAATTTGCTGTGTGATTTGTTTTCTTCTCTCCTCTGTGTACCAGACTCTTTTTTAGAGTGTTTTTTCTTATTTTTAGATGGATAAGATTGGTCTGTAGTTCACAGGGAAAGTGGTTGATTTTGGTGAATGTCATAGCCGGCCATGTCTACAACTGGGTCTACATCCACGTAGCCAGAAGTGCACATAACTGGTACTCAGATATGTATGTGTGACAAAAATCACAAATGCATAACATCAATTCTTTGCATAATCTGCAGCAACCTGGTCTGTGTAGTAGTTGTGTTTTTATGGTTCATCAATACACACTTCTTGTCTACATGTGTTTCTTGTCGACACATTTGACCCAATGAAGTAACCGACTGTGAGAGATATCAAAAAGAGCAAACCAAACCTGAGAAAAAGTTTAGACTTTTCTCCGAAAGTGGTTCTGAGATGTAGCCTGAAGCTGATGATGAGTGAAATGTGGCGCAGGGAGTCTCCATCGCGACCACATCTGGCAGACGAAACAGGTGTGTTTTGGAGGATTTCGGTGGCAGAAGCTAGTCAAGCTGGAAGGTCCAGTCCTGCATGTCCTGTGTCTTCCTATACTGAGGACTTCAACGTGGATAATGCAGAGTTGCAAAGAGAGTAAAGTTGTGGTCTGTTGGATTTTGGGCACTGCTCTTTCATGGATTGGAGGACATTAACCCAACAATGTGTCTGTGTCCGGAGAGTTTACCTCGGGCTTCCTTGGATCGATTGGCACTGACCAAACTGCATGGCTCATTATGGAAGGACTCATGAAGCTCTTCAGCGATGCAGGCTTGGATGGCAAAGTTGGATTGTCAAATCTCAACATAAAAAAAAGACAAAAACAAAAAAACGAACAAAAAAAGAAAATCCCATTGCCATTAACTTGTCTGTCAGTCTTGATTCACATTCAACTGTCAAAGACGACCACAGACAGGAAACAGCTAATCAGAACCAGGAACTGGGAGGTGCGACTTCATTATCTGACCCTGAGGAGGACAGTGAGGAAGACTGCCTTTATTATAAGGCCACAATATGTATGGGGCGAGTACAAACTCCACCTCTTGGCACTCACTTGGCACTGACTAAAAAAAAAGTTATGTGCACCCTTGTGTCTAACACAGATGACACAGGAGAGTACTGTATAAAATCGTGTTTGGTTCTAGTTATCTTCTTTTTCCATCACTCATGTATCTACTTTCTGATTTGTTCTCAAGTTCTTTCTACAAAATCTCTTCTCTCTCCTGTCTCCTTCCTTCATCCCCCCTCAAACACACACACGCACCAACATGTAGCTTTATCCCTCTTTTCGGCTTCTTCTCCCGCCGCCCCCCCCCTGCTGTGCTCTTCATGTGAGCCCTCTATTTTTGTTTGCTTCACACTCTCTCCCTCTCTCTCTTGACCATCCCTCTTGCTTGAATGTGCTGTCTGCATGTACTCGCTGAAACGCCACAATTTCCACTTTATCCACGCTTGTCCTCACAGTCCCACACACACATAATCTGCAGGACGCACACACAGGCACATATAGATGCATGCACGTAATCTGCAGCAAATGATGCCCCCCCAACCCCCCCCACCCCACCCCCTCCTCCACATCAATACAGTTCACTCATCACTCTATATATTGTCTTATCCATCCATCCATCTACAGTACATCTATCATCCATCCTCTCGGCCCGCTCCTCTATCCTGCCCCTGTAACTATGTGATAACCACAGAGAGTGACACGAGGAGACAGGCGGTGGCTCTGTGAACGATGTTGCTGCAGATTATGTAAGAGCCATAGATTAAGGGAATATCCAGCAGATCACAAGAAGGAGGGCAGCCACCACGATGAAGCGGAGTTGGATGGGGGGGGGGGGGGCTGAGAAAGCTGGCCTGGTCCGATTCTGTGGAGCAAGATGGAGAGATGGATGTGAGGGGCCAGTGTGGTTTGTTTTTGTGTTGCGTGTGTGTGTGTGTGTGCATGAGAGTTACACTGAGAGAAAGAGAGAGTGGGAGGGATGCATCATGGAAAATGACTGCTTTCAACAAATATGTAGGAGGGAAGACTCTTCATTACACAGAGGAAAGGCAAAAAAAAAAAAAAAAAAAAAAAAAAGGAACGGTGTATCAGTGGGAATAGAAATAGCCATCCAACAGTCACGATTTCAAACACTACGACCTGTTGTGACTGTCAGGTGAAGCCTTAGCGGGAATGGAAACCTCACACAACAACATAAGATAAACGGCTCGTTTAATGAATCACATATACAACTGTAAACACAAAGGGGAAGGGGGTGTTTATCAGTGCGTATAAAAGGGTGCTGCATGCATTGTCAGTGGCGTGTGTGTGTGTGTGAGTAGGTGGTGCAGTACGCGGTGCAGGAAATTAACAGAAAATAAAATAGTCGTGGGAGGAATAAAAGGAGCAGCGAAGGGAGAGAGAGAGAGACAAAGAAGGGACCTTTATTAATAGGCCACAGCCACAGGTGCCGGCAATCACACCATCGGTGATCACTGCTCGGCTGAAGAGACGCCCTGATTAAATCGGGACAGTTTTGATTTTGAAGCATTTGTCCCGGCCTCCCAGCGTCCTGATAATTAGACTGAATGAGTGTTATTAAGTTTGGAGAACAAAAGACGCTGATGCCGTGCCTAAAGTTACCCCGTGGTGTTTTGTTGTTTACACTGTGTGCATCCTTCAGTCCGACCGACTATACAACAAATGAGTGGAGTAGAGTGGAACATCATATAGACCCCCCCCCCCCCTCTCTTATGATAGACACTGGCAATCATCGGGATAACTGGGGGTTTGGCACTTGGCGTCTTTGTCGTCGTCTTTGTGTTTTACGGCTGGCACGCACCACGCATTCGAATCCCCGACCTCTGCAGTCAGCAGCCAGTTGTGTCAACCTCCTGATTATGTGCTCACTTGTGCACAAGGAGAGAGCAAGATAATATACATCCAGGAATTCTTGATTTATGTGTCTGCCTGGATTATTAGTGATACACTGCGGGTGCGTTCATATAGTTGTCAGTAGCCTCATTCATGACCTCGGTGCTCATACATTACTGTGTCACACATTTCCCAGCAAAGACCGAATGTTTATAATATTTTTTTTTTTACATGTTTACCAGCAGTGGGTCGTATCTGTGAGGTATTTTCGTGATGTCTGCCATGATTTAACATTTGTCCGGTGAAGAAAATGAGTAGACCAGAGTGGCTCAGTGTGTGGAAATGTTGACCTTAAACGTTCGTTTCGCCCAGAGCTACCGTGTTATCATTGTGGATAGAGAGAAGACATTTGGGAAATGTTTTGACTTTTCCCCCAAGGTTTTTGAAAGAAGCACTATGTGACCGAATAATCGCTCGCTGAGGTCGCAAATGGGCCTGTGTTGTTGTGGGTTTTTTTTTTTTTTTTGAAAGCCTTATCACTTTTCTTTATAGTTCACTCTGGAGCGAGTCACATAGCAAGCAAGTGGCTAATATCATACCAGGGTTCAAGATGGAGTGTGAACTTGTATCATTAAGGGGAGAGAGAGCTTGATCTGTCAGAATCAGATGTCTGAAAATGTATTGTTCTCTTGCATGTCAGTCCACAATCCTGTACTTCTCCACCGCAGATGTTAAGAATGAAGGTTAGTATGTAAAATGTTTTAACCCTGTAAAGCCTGAATCATGAAATAACTGACAGAAAATTCCAGTTCTTTGAATCTAGAGCCTTTAATGGTCCTTTAATTTTTATCATATTTGAGACATCATCATCATTCGAGACTCAAAGTTTCATTTAATTTCATTCAACAAAAACATATATAACAAAAATATGTAACAAATTAGTCATTCTAGTTCCAAACAAGAAGATATTTGTATTTTTATTCCACAGTTTATTATTGTTATTACTCTGTATAAGCTACCATCTGCTATCATGCAGCAATGAGAAATCCACCAATGAACTGTCAGGATGGAAGAGGAACATGTCATTTATTTTGGCTCATTCTATTTTGCACACTAATGATGTAGGAGCCTCCAAAACTCATGTATCATATATGATACGTTTGTGATATGGGGTTAAAGGTGTAAAATGAGATGTTATTGGCAGCTGATGATCAGGTAGTTTTCACCTGTCTGTCAGTTTGTGTCAACTTCTTGCAGCACTTGTGATGAATGACACAGAAACACATGATATAATCTGTGCATTTTTAACCCTATATCCATTTTTATTCCCTGACTCTCACAACCTGAACAGTGTTGTAGTCGATGCATCCAAGATACTCCCTGCCCTGCCTCACATGCGTTAATATAAAAAGTACATTTACATACACATATCCATCTCCACTACCTTCTAATAATCATCCACAAGTGTATATACGCCCACTCAACACCCACATGGAAGAACCTCCATGCTCTTACTGCCATATCGGCAGTGCACAGCTAGCGTAACCTTATTTCACATATGCACCTACACACACACGATGAAACACACTTACATGCAGTTCCCACCCGCCCCCGCACATGAATACGCACACCCAAACAGCATCCATACATCCATCAGTCAGCGCCCATCCTCCCCACCCGTGTCAAAGTGGGTCTGCTGAAATCTAGAGCAGTGGATAAAGAGACGAGGAGCTGATCCCTCTGGGATTTGACCAGGAAGAAGCCAAGCAAGCCTGTTGTCATTATCAAAAATAGCTTGTGTGTCGGATCACACCGCTCACACACACACACACACACACACACTCCACACAGGCTGTGCACGCAAACTGTACTCGTGATGTTTTACCTCAGAAGAAGCATTTCAGTGATGGTGGTGGTGGCTGACATTGTGGAGTTTTGAGCACCCATCAGCTCTAACAAACAGAGTCCTGTGCTGAGTGTAAATCCTCAAATTAACCTCGACCTCATAAACGAGCAGTGACTCAACAGGAGGAGGCCTAACTCACAGACAGGGGGCACATATTGTAACTGAGCAATGAGTGAGCTTAACGTAGAGACGACCGGCCGCTCGATGACCCCTCCCTCTCACATCCCCCGCTGTCATGTTGCTATAAGGTTTTACAAATCCTCATCTACTGTTTTTATCCCGTCTTCTACCTGTCACAGAGCCCTGTTACATTTTTACTCTCGTCTCCGTGAAGAGTGAAATGCTGATAAGACTGTTTTAATGTAGATCGCAGTCCCTTAAAGAAATGTCTCTCACTAATGATGCCTGAAGAGAATTGAGGGGTTTTTAAATTTTTGATTACACTGCAGCATCCATCTTTCTGTTCCCTCTCTCTCTCTCTCTCTCTCTCTCTCTCTGGCTCTTTGTCACACATTATCCTTGGCCACTATCAGTATCCCAGTGGAGGAGGGTTGTGTTTTAGGGATACCATGGTACTACAGTTTTGTGGTTTACAGAAGAGGGAGATAGGTATGATGCATGTGTTTGAGACTAGAGAGAAGGAATCTGTTACTGAAGTCAAGCCAAGTGAAAATCATTGCACTTTCTCAGTGGACTTCATAAACCTTTTATGTATCAATTTAGATGTGTAAAAACTCCACAAAAATGTTCAGAAAATTGATCTTTTCTTTCTTTCATATCTCCATGTTTATGCAGCTCTTCATACAGAATTTGAATGACAGGATGACTCAGTTTACTCAAATCAATAGATAGCTGCCATAAAAGGACTGATAATGTTGTTTTGGTGACTAGTACTATGGCAAAATGTAATCCTTTAATAAAAACTCAGTACAGCCTTTCATGCTGGCTGAATCCCTTTCATCTGCAACTGTGTCAAGTTTTGTGAAATTAATAACTCAGGGACTAATCTAGTCCTATTTTTCGAGATTGGCCACCGTGCGTTTTTTGGAAGAGTTCCCCTCAGCCACAGGATTGTAACAGTTTAATAGTTTCTCGACCTGTAGAGGAGCATGTAATCCTGTAGCCTCACAAATCCAGCCTAAATCTCACAAGTTCAGTTTTTGCTCCAAGACTGTATTCGGCAGAAAAAACATCCACTGTGAACCGAGTGAGTCTGAAAGCTTGGCCAGTCAGTGAACTATGGGGAGTTTATTTCCTGAAGCTGGAGAACAACTGTTCAGACTGTGGTGAACATTCTCATTATTCTGCAAGAGTGTGGTTTGTTTAGGAGTCATGGACTTGTTTTGGTGAATTGTTCAGGAAGTTGCAAATGTAGCACAAAAATTACCCAAATGATAATTGTTGTTGTTCAGTGTGAAATCACTTCAACCCATAAGAAATCAACAAACACTTTGAATGGCCTAATCTCTTCATTATACAGCTGTATCTTTATATATTATAAGCGACACATACTAAACATCCTGGTGTGGTTGTGGTGTCACATGACTTGCCCAACAATGGTGGTATGACCTGTTGCAAAAGTGAAGGAAGTAGCTAATTTCATAGTTTGTTTTTGATACTAAGAGCGCAGTCTCACTACCAGTGCATCAAAAACTGACGCTAAAGGGGCGTCGGTTTCTGACCTACTGGGATCATTGAAACCCTAACCCTAACCCTATCCCACTAACCCTAACCCCCTAACCTGCTGCGTCCCAACAATGGTGGTGTGACCTGTAGCAAAAGCGAAGGAAGTAGCTAATTTCATAGTTTGTTTTTGATACTAAAGGCCATTTTCAAGCTATTGAGCAGTCCCAATGCTTTAATAACATTATTTAAGCTGTTTTCACCATATTTCTGTAACAAATTAATATAAAACAATAAATATATAATTAACAAAAAAATAATATGTAAAATATAATTATCATATATAAAAATCTATATCTGGGTTCTTATGGGTTAAAATGGTCATATTTGTGATAACGCGCTATATAAAAAGTACTGACTCATAATGTAAGAAAAAAACATGTATACATTGTCTGTTCCTATATCATAATGCTTCTATGGAGCCACTGTTATGATGTTGATATTTGCCTGATCCATCAAGATGACATTCCTTTATTTGTCTCAGATGTGACTCTTCTATATGGTACAGATTGATACACAGGAGCGATGACTCTCTTCCCTTCTCCCTCTCTCTCTCTGACTCTACCTGCAGGCAACAAGGTGTTCCTTGACCCATTTCCCAGATGTACTCTCTCTGCACACACACACACACACACACACACACACACACACACACACACACACACACACTGCAGCTGATTTACAACTACTGGAGCAGAGAGCGTGTGCTGAGATCACTCCGGTTTACTGAAAGTTGATGAGGCATAGTGATAATAACCATGTGTCAATACACCGCGAGCCTCTTCTTGTTTAATATGTTTTGTTTGCTTCCCACAACTGCATCAATCTTCATGGAACGGCTTGATTGAAATCACATCACATCAGAAACAAAACACCATTGATTTCCTTTGTTGGGCTTAATTACTGTGGTGCTCATTGGTATTCTACACGGCATTTTTTTCGCAGACACACACACATTCCTCACACGCGCCGATCAACTCGCAGATGTGCACATGTGGCAACATCAGGATTTTTCTTGATTATTTTCTTTCGCTTGGTTCGATTTTATTTTGCTTGTATCATTATAACATGTTGCCTTCTACATACAGAATCAGCTTCTACTACAGTGTTAACATTCTTAGCAGATAGGATAAGATGTTTTATGGCTCTCTGGGTACAACAGCACAGCACCACTTTAATTATTAATACCCTCATATTACATCATGCAATATTCTCTTTAATGTGAATTTCCTCTCACAGTTTCTATCCTCTCTCCCTCTCCTAGGTGGATGCCAGTAGTGTGCTGAAGAAGAGGATGAACTCGGCGCCGCTGTTTGACCGGCCCGCGAAAACCTTTCCCAACCCGCCCGTCAACGCCCAGGCCTTCCTGCAGCAGGGTTCAGCCGTACCGGCCAACAACGTCCTGACGGGCACCAGCATCATCGACAAGTACTCCCGCATCCTCTTCCCCCTTTCGTTCGGCGCCTTCAACCTGGTCTACTGGATCGTCTATCTCACCAAGGACACCATGGAGATGTCCAGGTGAACACATGGCATCATTGTTGCACATAATTCCAGCACCTCCTCGTTGAATATAAATCGCTTCACAAGACAGCCAGTAGGCAAGAAAGTAGTAAAACAAGGCCAGATGTTTCACCTCTTTAAACTTCTAAAAAATTGGGAACAAAATGTTTGGGAGCTGTAACTGTGTTAGTTTAAAATATGAATCAAAATGAGCCATCGCATGCCCTATTTTTTTTGCATTTTTAAAAGTTTGCAGAAAAGAGATTTTAATGGGGTTGCTTGAATGAATAATAACGACGGATAAGCAAAAGTTTCCAAAATTTGCAGACACACTTTTCTTTGTCTGCTCACGAAGCCGGTGCTGCCTGAGTTCATCAAAGTTGTCGGAGCCGTCCGTTTGTTTCTTATTATTTTATATTATAATAATAATGTTCACAGAGGCGTGCAGTATTTAATTGGTGTGCGATATTGCAGTGCAATATTAAACTACACCACATGGTTCAATGCGCAGAAAATGCTCAGAAAACAAGGTAGATAAAATGTACGTCTCGCAGCTTGTTTGGTGCAGTTATTCCCGGCTTTGTTTATCAACTCGTTCTCTGTGTGTTTATGTGTGTGTGTGGGTAGTATGGGCGCAGTATAGATCTCCATTATATTTTTTTTTTCTTGAATGTGTGTTTGCCAGCCTGAGAGCCCATATATTATTCATCAGCCGCACAAAGCTCTGACACTTTCAGCTCTCATTATTTACCATACGGCTTCTCCAAATGTGTCAGCGGAGTGGTCACACGCTTGATACAGTCGTTGAGTTATAATTGCGATACGAGACCACCAGGCAACACTGGCAGGCTCCGTGTTTGTCACTCAGTGTTTTTGCAATGTGTCTAGCGCTGTGCGGTGCCAACGGGCCGCAGTGCTCATAGCCTGTAGGTGTCTGTGCTGTCCATACACGGTGAACTGGAGTCTGAATTATGGCAAGGAAATGTACACTAGCGTCCAGGATGTATTTGAGTGGCATAAGGAAAAAGACGTGGAGTATATTAGTGTTAAATATTGTTTGTGTGGACTGAGGTCAGAGCTGTGCTTGGAGCTGAATCTATGTTTGACACATGTATGAAGAAAATCTTCTCAAAGTGATCTGACTTTTCTGAATTACCATCAGTAGCTTGTAGCAATGGGGCTCCCCTCACTGGTGACTAAGAGTGCTGTTGTCAACTCAGTCATGATTCACAGTAGGTTACTTCCTCGCTAAAAGCTCATTAAAAGGCTGTGAAACAATGATAATCTGATAGCTCAGTCATAAATAATTGGCCGCTGAGCTATGAACTATACGTACTGTACAGTGTTGTTATGGTCTGGATTTGTACTGAACTGGATGTGACGGCTTGGATTAGACCAAACACTGCTGAAGTGGAAACAGTCAGATCCATGATGCCTTCACTTACTGATGTACTGACGTGCATTTTAGGGATTTAAGTGAATGAACAATGTGGTCAGTGATCTTCATATTGAACAGGACAAAAGGATTCGAATGATCAAAGTAACTTGTAATTTCTGCATTTACCTGAATGTCACATAATGAAAATGTTTGCAGGTATGTTTTTCACAATCATATTACCAGGATAATATCTGCTTATCTGCAAAACACAGAAACACAGTGGATAGTTTTGGCTGATGGTTTTACAGATGTTTGGTCAGAAACCAACTGGCAATCCATCAATTATTTGTTGAGATAATTCAGTCTGGACCAAAAGTGACCAAGGGACTGACAGCATGGAAAAGCACATTTTCAAGTCTCTCAGTTTTTAAGTTGCAAATATGACTCTCAGATTGTATCAGCTGTATCTCATTAACAGTCACATTACACATCACAACAATTTTAAAACTAGGAACGATAGTCAGAGCAAGTTCTTTAAAAAACAAAGTGTGGAGAAGTAAGTAAAAGACACCTGTGTTAATTAACACTTCATATACTAATGAGGCTGCCTCAGGATTGTAGTGTTTCTGCATTCTCACCCAACAACATGTGATTCAAAAAACAATCAATTAAACATTTGAGTGTCAGTTCTTCAATGGTGTAAGATTTTTAGATGGTGGATTCAGTAAAGACCATCTGGCCACATACTTGTCAACCGTGTGCTGCCGAACTCATTTGTTCACAATATCTTTGATCTGATGCACAATTTTAATCAAAACACTGCAGAATACAAAGAAAGCCATTAAATCAGAGAACAAGCTACAATGGTTGTCAAGGTGAATTGTAAAGGCTCGCAGGCACATTAATGTCATTTTTACAAGTCTTTCAAACGGAGCTGTCATATACATGTCAGACATATATATATAACTTGCTGCAGTTATTGATGGTAGATATGAACAACAGCGGTGGCGTTGTTATTACCAAAGCAATATGTCTGTCAGCAGATGACATCACGCTGCAGCTTTCTGATGACATCAAGCGAAGCATGTTGCTCTCATGCATCACCTCTGCGGATCCTCCGGGGTTTGACACGTTGACAGAACGCTGAGGGTTGTGCTGGTTGAAGGAGGAAGCTCTGTTTGTGATACACGTGTGCACGCAAGTTTCTGTGTTTGATTCGTCCCGACCATATGCTCCGAACGGATGCATGCTATCGATGCGCTTTGTGACTCTGGGGCTTTTCGACTGTGTGGGTTTGGCTCCTTTTCATTCCCTGCCTTGCTCTTCCTCTAAAATGGGAAAAGCCCCGCGGGCCGAGCTGAGCCGAGTCAGATGACATGACGGCGTTGGCAGGCATCGGGACAGCTCCGTGTGACTAACCCTCTCAGTGACACTCTCTTAACTGTTTCTTTTAATTGATAGGCGCCGTAAGCAAGACAGCAGATCCTGACTAACTTGTAGAAAAGGAGCAGACTGCTGGCCTCTGGATATAAACAGGCATTCGAAATAACATGCAATATAGATTATTCTGCACATGTGAACATTGACGAGAGCATGACTGAGCATGTGCGATAAGTCAGGGGAGTGATGAATGGAAAGAGGAGGTGACACAACACTAGTGTCCCAGTGCTGAAAACTGAAAACCCCAGCGGTGTTCGAACCTGTGGCTGACCGGCCACAGATTGTCACTGTGACTGATGGTGGTTACATCACTCTCACTGTACTGTCGCCAAACACGGTTGCTGCAGATGGTGCGGTGGAATTTACAGTTCGGTTAATTTTAACTCACAAAATGGCCGCGTACCAACAAGCCTCAACAGCTACGACTCCACAACTAAGTCCTCATTGGCATAATGAGGATTTATATAGTAATTAGAGTGTTATGGTTATGCCAGTCAGGCCTCTGTTTTTGTGTTAGTTTTTTTGGTCAGCATTAGTTTTGTTCTATGCACACTTTGCCTGACGTGTTTTTGTTCAGCACTGGTTGTGTCCGGCCATGTTGTGTCTTAGTTCTGTGTCTTGTCTGTCTCCTGTCAGTCTTGTCATGCCCTTGTCTTGTCGTAGTCTTGTCTAAGTTCTGTCTGACACTATTCACCTGCCATAGCCTCTCATCTCAGGTCTCTGTACTTTCCTTATCACCCCGCCTCTGCCTCACCTCATCTCCCAGCCACTCCCACCTCATCCTATCACCTGTGTTCCCAGCTGCAGCTAATCACCTATCAGGACCCTATATAAGTCAGTTCATTTCAGCTTGCCCTTGCTGGATTGTTGTCTTCTTGTCTTCTTCGTGTCCATGTCGTTCTCGATCATGTTTCCTTTGCAAGCGGCAACCTCCGCCACTGAAAAATGAAGCCAATGCGGAAGTGCAAAAAAGCTGCAGTTCCTCGAATAACCGCTAGAGCAGGCTGCAGAAGGGAGTCAATTACATTGAATGAATACATGTTCAAAACATGGCTCTAGTCTCATAAGCTGTTTTTCTACTCCATGACAACTCTGGGG
>JBBMOC010000046.1:2790129-2850129 GCA_037975185.1 Centropyge bicolor
GACAGAGCCCTTTCTCTCTTTGTGGCTTGGCTTTTATTATAGAAGGTCTCCCTGCAAAGATGAGCTGGACCAGAAGAAAACTGTGTTCGTGTGTGCAGGTGGATGCGTGTGTGTGTGTGTCTACTTCTGCGAGGATACGGGCGTACAAGTGTATAAATGTGCCATGGCAGCAGTGCCGACCGACTGGAGGCTATTTTAATGAATAGCACCATTCAGGGCGAGACATGAAGGAAACAAATTTGCTGAAAACACTTCCTTCCGTGAAGGGCCCCAGCTGGTTGGCTGACTGGTTGCCGGCTGGCTGGCTGGCAGGCTGACTGGTGTATGAGTGTCAGAGTGGGTACAGCAGGTGATAAGCCCTGCTCCTCTTTATTGCCCATCAGAGTGCCAGGCTTGAAAAACAACTTCCCCATTGTTGCTCATAAATCAAAACCGCTAAATGCTGTTTCCAACTCAATTCCTATTTTCCAATGCGGGGCCGTAGCCATAACTTTGCCGTAATGATCATTCAATTACAGGCCACTCAGACAGCGAGCGAAGAAGACCGATATAAACAGCGATCCCCCCCTATCTATCATATTTCTCTCGGCGGCCTCGTGGGAATTGCTACATCCGCCTTTTGTCGCCTGGTTTGTCAGCACTCGCATGAACGCGTTCCTCACACATCCACCTGTGTTTATACGTGGACGTGCGTGCATACTGAAGCGTGGAAATTTACAAATCCTTATAGAGAGATAAATTGTTATTGCACAGGGAAACTGCTCTCTGTCCCTGACTCTCACTTCACATATACATGCTCTCTCTCTCTCACTATCCCTCACACTCAATTGCTCTATTTCTCACTTTATCTCAGTGTCACTCTCTCTCCCATCTCTCTCTCTCTCTCTCTCTCTCTCTCTCTCTCTCTGTTACCCATGGTGCTCTGCTTCCTCTTTGATAAGACAGGACAGCCCAACAAGCTGAGCAGAGTGGTGTCCCTCCACCTCATCCACTCAGCATTAATCATCAAGCCTTTCAGGGCAAAGAGGAATCTTGTCTCTGTACAAATGTCTTGTCTATCATACCATATAGATGCATATTGGCCATCTGTTTACTTGAGCAAATGCAGCAGCCTCGTCTCATGAGATATGGTACAACCACCAACAGGTCACAGGTTTAGCCTCTACAAGCGCCAAATATGAGTCTGCCAGCAGTTGCATGACCTGACGGCGTGCGATCAAGACTTTGAACGCTAATCGCTCATTCGAAGTCGCACGAGATGCAACGACGAGCTATAACTGGCAGGCAAGGTCTTTTCTTGAGGTATTAAGTTATTAATATCTGCAAGTGTGTCAACAGCAAAGATTGGCAAGTGCACAGAGGATGTGGAAGAAATATACAATAACTGGCTGGGAAATGGTCTTTAAAATTGTTATAATGCTACACTTATATATTTTTCAAATCAGTACTTATAATAAATTAAACTGCAGGTCGCTATAGCAACAATTCTTCTGGTTCATACTGCGTCATCAGTTCGGTCTCACAGGTGAAATAGATCTCTAGAAGTAGTCATTTCATTCTTCACCACCAACAGCTGTGATATGTATTATTGTATGTATCTGCAGTATTAATATGTGGATATGAATATGTATTATCGCCTATGTGCAGCAGCATCAAACTGACAAATAGCTTTGCTTTGCTGATTTAAACCCCAAAAATTAATGGTTTCTCCACTGATTCCACGTGAGCTGACACAAACACACACATTTGTATCAAAGCTGTTGCTTCTAATTTGCACCAATGCTGTTCATATAGAGTTAGAGTATGACAATGGAGACACTTTTGCCGACATAAATCAATATAAAATATTCAGCATATGATTTATTATTCAGTTGAAATCTTCACACTATGTTACAGTCAAAAACATCTGTATGAATACACATGTGTTACATACTTTTTTAAAATTCTACAAGTGTCTATTTACAGTTAAATGTTGTTGGACTTGAACATAAATTTCAAAGTTAAATGAAATGTCAGTGCACACCAGTGTTGGGAAAGTTCACTTTCTATATGAACTAGTTCAAAGTTCAGTTCAAACCTTTTAAAATGAACTAGTTCAGTTCATCGTTCATAATTCAAAATTGTGAACTAAAGTTCATGCTTCCCCAAAATGAACTATTTCGTTCTCTTTTAGTTCTTTTTTTTTTTTTTTTTACGTTGCCACGAGCTACGAGCTAATTCCCGACTGTATGGGAATTAGTTTCTCAGTAAACGCATCCTGACGACGAGACTGACGACCGCTGATGACGAAGTTGGTAGAGCGACAGGCAGGACTTGCGGTTGCCAGATCGGGTGGTTATCCGCGACATTTTAATGGTCGTTTACCATGTGTTTTTACTGTTTTAGCTTGGTTTTCGCCGAGGGCTCTTGAAATCTGGCACGAACGTAATCTGAACGAAATCAGAGCGCCGTTCAAGAAACAGCAGAATGAGTGCGTTCACAATTTAACGTTCATCAAGCAAAAATGAACGGGACGTTCACGTTCACCCAAAATATGAGTTAGTTCATGAACGAACGTTCTTTGAACGCGTTCGGGTACAACACTGGTGCACACACACACACACACACACATACATTACATTTGGATACTGCACGCGTTTTAGGAATCCTTTAAATTTGCAAATTGATCGACTCTGACAGAATTTTAGCCCCATGTTTGTCCTTGAAGACACACGGACACGGCTCCCATCCTGCTTCAAAACGCCTCCTCGCCTTACACACCGACCGCAAAAACACACAGAAAGCTGGCGTTATTTTGCCAGCAGCCATGTAAGTTCTCTGGCTGAAAACGGCTCTGGGTGCTGTCAAAAGTGTCTCCTGCTTCAACACATCAGGCGGAGGAGGTGGAGGTGTGAACTACCTGGCAGAGGTTCCCAGACGAGTTTCACAAGGTCTTTGTGAACAACTTTGGCAGCGAGGGACTGAATAAATTCAAATTTTAAATTCAGCCTGGAATGGATGCCAAAGCTTCACAGCGAAGACTGAACCGGAGCACGCTGTTACATCATGGTGCTTGTGTGCAGGCAGATGTGGACGGATGTGAAACGGAGGAGGTGTGTGTAGGTGTCTGTATGCATATATTTGTATGTTTGAATACGATAAGATATCACATCCATAATTCGAAGAGAAAACCTTTATTTACTCTCGGCAGCTTACCAGGGTGCCCCTCTTTTCTCTCCTCGTCTCTCCTTAACACACACTGTGTATCGAGCTGCCATTTTTTTCTCCCACTAATTGTGTTTTTATTTCTCTTCTTTCTCTCTTTCAGGGATACCGTCTAAGCCAAGAGTTCGTCTTCCTGGAAATCACACACTGTCATACACCTGCACACACACACACTATACACACAATAAATAGATGACAGACGTTTGCCAAGCACTCTTTTATGCCGCCTCAGTGCATTGTATTTCTTTTTAAGTACTCCCTTTGGAAAGTGAGTGTGTTGAGAGCAGATGAACCAGCTTCTATTGCCAACTTGACCCGGGAGCTCACAGCCTGTGGGCCCCCAGGCTCTGGAACGATTTCAAACAGGTATTATATCTGTCTCTGTCTCTTTCATTTCTTTATTTCTCTTCCCCCCCCCCCAATATTTAAAAAAGAAGCTGCACATTAGGACACGTTTTCAGGGTCTGTCCTGGATTCCCCCGCCCTGTGTGGATGTAACTGCAAAAGCTAGGCTGCAGAGCCAGAGGCAGAGCCACTGTTGTGTTGTGTGTGTTTATTCCTGTGTGCACGCGTTTCCACACATGGCAGCCATCTTGCATGTGTGTTTGAAATGAGGCATTTCCCATTGTTCTGACTGGATCCAGTGCGACTGACCGACTCAGAGGAACTCTTTCACTCATTTGCAACATTTTTTGGTTCATTGGCTTAATTTCCCTCCACTGATGGAGGACAGAGGATGTGAAGCAAAATCTTCAAAGGGTTTTTCATGGTGTGTTCCAGAGATACACTGGCCTGGTTGAATGTTTGCCGTCACATGCACGTTCACATGGGGGAACATGCCGCATGCAAGCATAGAAAAAAATACACTGAAAACATGGCATTCACTCACACTTTTCCGTGACACAGTGACAGGATTATATGCCCTAGAAAAATTGAAACTTCAGTGTATGATTTAATGACTATCATAAAATAACTTGTTGTAGTTGTGATCCATCCATTTTTAGGAAAAATCACAGACACTACAAAATGGTTGGGAAAACAGAGTTTGCCAGATGTTTAATGAAAATAATGACATGCAACACTCACGATGAATGCACACATAATGTATGGAGGTGAGGCAGAGTCTTAAGTCAAACCTCCATTTAATAAATGCACATACACTCATTAACATCTCCTACACTCAGGTCTTTATGTATCCTGGCAACAGTCCATACTTCCCCTGAGAAAATTTAAGTCTTCACGCGCTAACATTGTTACCATTTTCTATTTTATTGTTTCTATTTACTGTAGTCGTTTTAATTGAAGCTAGTTCGCCCTGTTTGCCAATTATCTTTTTAAGATGACAGCTCTGGCTCCTGGTTTTCATTAAAAGCGGTGAAAAATAGAAACCTAAAGCTCATCATCATCAATTATACGAAATGCCAAAACGTATTCATTAATAATCCACTTGTGTGGATTTGCATATGATTATACACCGTTTCCAATTAAGCAGAGAGGGTAACATGCTAAAGCCATGCTGTGTCTATATATAAACTGATGTGTGTTTGCTTCCTTATGACATTCATGTTCTCATTAAAGGTGTCTCTTATTAACACAGGCACCTTCTGAAATGAGAAAACCTGCACGCTGTGCCAAAAGATTATAGAAGTCTTGAGAACTGTGCACTTCCTCTGGCTGTTAAGTTGATATTTGATTTTTCTCGCACACATTGTGTTAAAAAAAAAAAAAAAACTACAGCTGGTGTAAATTGCCCCTTCATTCTTATTCAGTTCGCTCACTGAGGCCCAATCTTTAGAAGCTATTGAACAAGAAGTAACATTATTTCCTGGTTCTTTAATATTGTTATGATTTTTCTTTTTTAATTGCGGTTGGAACAGAAGCTCTTCATTTGTTGTAACTGTGTGTATTTCTTATGAGCACTTTAATTTGTGAACAGACCAGCATGGTAGAGCTCAGTTCAACAACACTGACATACTAAATAAATAATGCATGATTAAAACATTTTTGCATCATAGACATAGTTTTTCAAGAATTAAAAAAAATATGCAATGCAATATGAAATGCAATATAGACTCTGGGTTGGATGCCCAAGGTTGGGATCCGTTGATTAAAACCATATTCTGAAGTTACAGAGCTTTCACGAACTTTCACGAAGCCAGACAAGAACATCAGTATTGGACAGTTCTGGGAAAAACCTCGGATTACATCCAGTGCCAAGGATTTTAAATTGATGCTTTCTACAATATCTGCGCATGGCAACTATGGTAGGACTAAGGTGTGGTTAGAGTTAGGCTACTAAAATTTGAATTGCAGGTCAGATTTGGACTCATGAGTGCACTTGTTGGTATTGAAATGATGTGTATCTGTGGCCAAGCATTGTCAATGGGTCGCCAAGGGTTTGTCAATTTTAAGCCCTGTTGTTGCATGTTTCTTTCACCCGTACACCAGAGGACTAAAAGAACAGCGGTGTCAGACTGTGTGAACTGTCTTTCTGTCCCCCCTCCTTCTCGTCCACCACCCTCCTCCCCTCTGTCTTTGAGGCAGAGGCTGATGAGATGGGGCATTTCAGCCCTTACTGCCCTGCGTGTCAGGCTCTATTGTGGGACAAACCTGACTGCCAGTGAACTCGGACTGCTCCGGAACTGCTGGCTCAACCCCAGTGGAGCTTCAGAACACCAACGACCTCCCACCTCCAGCAGCGACTGAGCGCGCTCCTGCAGAATAAACTTTCGGTCCAATAGTCAGACGGAAATAAGCTGCAGTGAAAGTGTGTGTGTGTACGTGAGTGTGCTTTTTTTTTTATATGACTGAGCTCGTTTGCTTTTATCAGCGACCCAATTGATCTGCCCTCTGACCCCGGCCTAGCTGCTCAGCTCCATCGCACCACCGCGAGACCCGCACTTGCATGACCTCCGACCCTCTATGTGCTTGTTAGGGTTGTTGAATGTAGAAGGTTGTGAACTCCATAGAATATAGAATTCTATCGCTGGTGACTGCGGCCATAAACTGCCCTTTAGTCATTTCGGTTCATTCCACAGGCATGGGCTTTATTGATTCATTTAGCCAGTGTTAATGCTTTTTTTTTTTTTTTTTTTTTTTTTTTCATTTCTGCCCTGTCATTTGCTTCAAAGTTTTGGGCACAGTTTAGAAGACAATGAATGCTCTACATTGCTATTTTCTGTGTATATTTTGTGAATATGATTAAGTATTTATGTAGGTTGCTATTTGTATGACCCCCCCTCCCCCGCTTGATGATCAGCTGCAATGCATTAACCTTTTGGTTTGAATGATTGACCACAATTTTTTTTTCTTTTTTTTTTGTATTTTAACAGTTTAGTTCCTCCACATTTGCTCCTTGTACACATTGCTCTCCATTAGTTTTTAATGTCATGGCCTGTTTTTATTGCAGCGGAAAACAATATTTGCATATCCAGGCCCTTTGTCCCCTGTTAATAAATGAACCCCTGCTCACTTTTCCCACAGGACTGTATATTACTATGTTCAATAAAGCCAGATTATGTATATACAGTATGTACATATTTCTCTCTTCCACTTTGTACAGAACCACTGTGCAGTGTGAGTCTTTTAAAGAAGCCTTTGCTCACTGTGGGTTTTTTGAAACTATAATCTTTCTTGGATGCACATTTTCTCATTATATTTATCATTATATTACAAGCAAGGAACTTTTTTTTTTTCATCTAAAGAGTTACATTTCTAGATGATCATTACATTCTGTGCACAGGCAGAAGATGAGAGGATTAATCCAACCAGTTTTGTTTGTTACTTCTAACACAGAGTACGAAGCCAATAATTCTCATTTCACACATGAACGCCACTGAATGTGAGCCCTCCACCGCTCCCGATCATTATAGTAGTGATGTGATGTGAGATGTCTTGAGAGAACAGTAGGGATGTAGTTTGGTCAGTGACTCACACGTTTTATGTAATTCAGCCTCAGTATGGCTGTGTGAGTGGGTTAGACTACAGTAATGTGCAGCTTATTTATGACAGAGAATGTTGGTTGACATTCAGTAACACATGCACATAACAATCATGTGTATGCAGCTATATACATAACATGCACACAAGTACATAGAAACCTGCTAATTCACAAACAGTTAGTTGATATTTTAATGTTTTTAATTACTTAAGACACCATAAAGTCCTGCATTTATTCCTAAAGGAAACTGGGCCTCGACCCTCAGCCACACTCTTCTCTCACTCTGCTTTCAATCATCAATACTAAGAGGCAAAAACAACCAGAGGACAGAAAAAAAAGGAAGTTTGATCACCCAACTTCCTGTTCCGTTTGAATGCAAACGCATATGCTTCCAGACCTGACTTAGTCTGGGTCACCGTAGCCAATCACAAAAGGGTAGAGTGCCACCTATTGGTGCACAACCTGAATCCTCTCTCCTCTCCATCACCACCTATCCTCTCTCTCTCCCCCTCCCTCTCTCTCTCTCTCTCTCTCTCCCTCCTCCCACAGACACACTGGCACTCGACTCCTACACACTGACTCACCATATGTTTTTACACACGCGCAGAGAAAATCACAGTTTGAGTGCACAAGGTAGCGGCACGCACACAGAGGACGCACACAGATGCTCATGCATGCACAAATATATGCAGAATGACAGCGTGTGGATTCACAACTGAACAATAGTCACCAAATTCAATACAGGCACAGAGCTTAGATACAGTTAACTGGATGAACAATGTAACAAGAACATTTTTTGTTGCATGTCATTCCACCTTATTTCCTGTAATTGCTCCTTTGTGAAATATATAATAAAGGTATAACATCCCACAAAATATATTAAAAAAAACATAGTCTCAGTGATGTTGCATTAAATTCAAGCACATTCAAGAATCAACCTATTCAGTGTGTATGACCTCTACCTTTATGTTTATTTAATTACATTTCATGAAATAATGGAAACTAAGTTCAAAGGTTCTTAGAGCAAAACTTTTTTTTTCTTTACATAATTTAATTAAGGAGAAAATTTTGTGAACTTTAATTTTAAATTCATCAAGCTAATAAAAACTGACACAAAAAAATTCTATCATACCTGGAAAAAAAGGTGCTAAAACATTCTTGTAAAGTTCAATTTTAATTAGTATAGTGTGTCACTGTAATTCAAATATCACTGTTAGTTGCAGTGTACAGTTCGAATAGGGACGAGGGAGGCAGGTAGGTTTTTGGGCATAAAAAACTGTTGCATGTTATTTGTTGTGATAAACAAGGTTCTGACTGAGAAATCAAAAAGTGACCCACCTCTTCAGAAATGATCTTATCCACAGTAAGCCATCGATTAACATGAGCTTTGTCAGCGCCTGCTTTGTTTCCTGAAGCCCGACACCATGACGAGAGGTGGATGTAAGTATCACTTTAATTCACGCGGTGAAGCTCTTCAGCTTCCACTGCCATGGTGATGTGAACTCCTGCAGGAACAGCAGGATAACACGTGTAGGCAGAGAGAAAGGAAGCCAGCTTATTCTGTTGACCTTTGACCTCAGGGAAAAGCTGTATATGCACACAATTATTTACACACACACACCTTCATATGCACAAGTAAACACAGGCCCCCTCCACCTCTGCAGACACAGCAGCGGCAGGCTGATTGAGGGTAGCTGGGCCGAAGTGTAGCCGTGTCTCAGTGCTCCTCCACCGTGAACGATTTCCACAGGGCTGTCAGCGGGCACCATATTAACCACATCAGATTCACTCACATGCCAGACTGTCACATGCAGTCTGATTCATCAACTTTCCACACTATCAACCCAGGAGAGGAGAAGATAGAGAGACAGAAGGCAGGGGAGAGGGGGGGGGGGGGGCAGCGAGGAAACAGGCAGAGAGGTGAGATAGAAAGATGGAGAGAAGACTGCCAGGAATAAACCGGGGAGTGGATAGTGGAGAGAAGCAGAAGGGGCGAGATATAATAAGTTGAAAGAGAGATGGGGGGGGGGGGGTTCAGATAAGAGATGAATAAATAAAAGGGGCACACGAGCAGAACTCCAGCTCTCCCGTGCCTGTCGAGCCGAGCTGGCGCCCGAGAAGAAACATGACGGCACAAACCAGCCAATAAGCCGTAATGCCGAGTGTCACACAGATGGGAAACACACTCAGACCGTCTCCTTCTCCCTCTCCCTGTGCGACGGAGCCACAGGAACAGTGGCCGCGGTGCACTGTGCGCCGAGGTGGCCGGCTGGATCTCATTTCATTTCGTTTCCATCTCCTTTTCCTCTGAAGGATGTAATGTGGTGTCACACGCGCCGATCTCCAATTCCATTCGCTGCTGAGTGGCAGTGCATTACATGAAACAATGCTTAGGAGGTTTCACTCCATGTGCAGTGTCTTGAATGGAACTATGAGCAGGCGCATTCCAGCTGTTGAATATGGCAAAATCTGGGCCTGGAGTGGTTTGAAGAGCGTCGATCCAGAACAGCTTTTGTGGTCCTTGTTCTGTCTATCTTTCATCGACCTGAGAAGAAAATCCTCACTGTTTAGTGATATTATGAAATGTGTCACTGTTTGAAATGTAAATGAGGTCTGAAAAAGCTCATTACAGCTGTGAGTGACTTTCTCTCACTTGTTGAAAAAGAAAAAAACGAGCAGGCAGAAATTGCTCTTTAGGCTGATGACAACTTAAGTGACATTTTTTTACCTGTTGACTTGAGTGTGATCATCTGACTGATCTTTGGATACTGCAAGAGGAAAACAGCTTTCACAGCAGGGGGGGGGGGGGGGGTCTGCTAAATGTGATTCCACTGGTAGTTATGTAGAGGAAGTCAAACTGAAATGACATGATAGAAATGATAACAAACTCCATAATTTCAGACTAGAGTGGTTTTGCTAAAACTCATTACTGTGACTGTCATAAACACTACAGGCTGAACATGCAGTGATGGTGGTAATAAAACAAGCATGCTCACAACAAACACAATGTTTAAGCAAGTGCAGGTGACTTGATCAGAAACTTGATCAGTCCAGTGCAAAAAGACAGACGACTATAAACTGGCAAAAGAGCTCTCAGATCATTCATTTTCCGGGTCGTGGAAATGAAATCTGCCACCATAAGAGCGAAGCTGTCCCCAGCCACAGTGGATGCACAGAACTCTCTGCTGTCAAACACTGTGACCTACAGAGCGCTGACAGCGCTGTCAGTGATGCGGCTGCTGGGTGTGATGTCTGCAAGCCGTGCGGTCGGGCCCTCGGGCTCCTCCAGAGGTGGTTCAAAACATCTGCACCTCGACCCAGTTTGTCACCAGAGGCGAACGTGGACCATCCTTTCCCTCCCTCCCTGCAGACTTGATGTCTCGTGGGGTCCCTCTCTCAAAGAGTGGAAAGTGAGTCCCACACTGGTTCAGATGTTGTAAGACTGTGGTTCTCCATGAACTCATGAGACGACTCTTCACTGGGAGCAGATGCCGCCTCTCACCGGCTGTGGCCCAGAGCTCTCCTTTAGGCATTTCCCCTGATCCGTAGGGCCTTAGCATTCAGGAGGAAAAGCTAGCTGTCATTGGGCATTGGTGGCATCAGAACATGGAAACGCATCACATCTGGATTGTGCAGCTCCCTGTGATAGGCCGATGGTTGTGGGCGGTGCTGCTGATCATGAGCACTGGTTTTTGGCACTGTTGTGAGGAGAGAGCTTTAATTCAATTCAATTTAATTCAATTTCACTTGTATACACTGGGAAAAAGGCCCCTCCAAAAATAAGTAAAAATAAATAATAATACAAGATATTTTTGCTTGTAATAAGTGAAAAAAATCTGCCAATGGAACAAGTGAAAATTGTCTTGATAAGATTTCTTGAAATAAGACAATATGTTAAGCCTTACAAGATCCTGAAATCAGCTGGAAAAACTCATTCTTACCTATATTTTAGTTGTATTGTGAAGTTTCAAGTTAAGTCTGTTAACTTGAAACAGGATGATTCATCTTTTACAAATAGCACAGCAGCTTAAAAACCTTATGGCATGTTTCATCTGAGATAGGACTCAAAACAAGATGTTTTCAAGACTGTTTCACTTAATAAGATATTCAACATGCACCATCTAAAAACAAGTTACTATATCTTACTGAAATGCTACTCTTTAGATTGTGTGTCTCATATTAAGTGTGATGAGATATTTTGACTAGAAGTTAGAAAAATATACTTGGTAAGATTTCAAGTTTTTGCAGTTCTTCTTCTTCTTCTTCCCAAATCACAACAAAAGTCATCTCAAAGCACTTTACATATATTTACAGAGCAGGTCTAGACCACACTCCTTATAATAATATTTCTAGAGACCCAACAGTTCCCATCATGAGCAAGCTCTTTGCAACAGTGGTGAGGAAAAACTTCCTGTCCTTCCAAGCTCAATGATGGACGGCCATCTGCTGACCGACCCTATGTCATGTCTTCTGCCTCTTCTTTAACCTTGGTAGGCAAGAATTCAGCTCCTTCCACGATTAAAGCAGCCATTTCATCCTGCCATGAAGGCGACACAGAGAGACTGTTTTTTTTTTTTTTTTCGTGCATCCCTTGGTAAAGCACTTTTAAAAGGCAGTCAGACGACAGAAACCTGCTGTGCGCTCTCTGGCACCACAGTGGGATTTAACCCCTGGTGCTGCTCGCTGCTCTGGCGTCTCCCTTTCAAGCTGATAGCCCCCAAATCTCTCTCAAGATGCTATCATTAAAAACAGCACTCGTCCTCGCCCTAACGTTGCCTACGAGAGCCAGCGATGCCATCACACATCATTATCAGATCTGGCGCTTTTACACACATGGCAAATGGTGCTGCTCTCATCCCATCATCACAGAACGCCGGGCTGGACCGGCGACCATTACGGCACGCAATCAACATCCTGCCCTTCTGCAGTGGCAGTGCTTTGTGGAGAGAGTGTAATATCACTCTGTTGACTCTTGTTCTCTTGACACAATAATAACATGAAGTAAATACTGAAACAATTTGCAGTCAAACCTTTGACTCAGATCTTATGTAAAAAGTTCTCTTTCCACACAGTTTACTTAAAAAATTGCAAAAGGTGGATGAAACATTTTCACCTTTTTTTCTGGAGAAGAAAGGAGAAGAAAGAGTAAGGACTTGTCGTAAATTTCAAACATGACTTTGTCTGCGGGTTAATGCCCCATTATGAAGTAACTAATAAGCTTAACCTCGTCTGATTCTAAGCTATTAGTGGAGAAATTGCCAAACCCCAATCTGCATTTAGCCCCAGTGACCCTGCTGTGTAATTGACCTTAGTCTGCCGCATCATGGTAGGTTATACGTACAGACCCAGGCTCATTTCATGAAAATATATTTCCTGGTTAATTTGATGAGGAACATCCTGTTCTGATTAGACAGGCACATGGGGGACGGTTAAAAATAACCGCAGAATCAGTGACGATAGACCTCCTTCGATACACTCCGGCTCCACACACGCTCTCGGAATGGAGGCGCCACAGCGGGCACACGAGGGGCTTCGGCGAGTATTTCAACACCAGATCAAAAAACAGACTCTACGAATGTATGAAAATGTTTAATTCTTGCTCTTTGAACACGACTCACACACCCTGTAGCTTTATCTGATCAACTGGTTAAATTTAGTTTCAAATGTGAACTTCAAAAAGATCCAATTCCTGAGAAATCTCAGATAAGAAGGTTGAGACAAGATCAGAAGGATACAGTACATCATCGTAATTCTCAAGTCTTGTTGCCACTGTATCCTTTTCAGGCAAATATAAAGGGAAAGTGCAAATATAGTGACCAACAGAGGTTGAGCACCAGGCCTTAGCACCTCAGTGTAACACAATGTCAAGGCGGGTGGTCGAGGACTCAAATGCATCACACAAATCTGCTGCTTAGAAGTCTCAACAAAACTCACTGCAAAACTTGGCAAGACATGGACGTGAACGTGGACATGAACATGAAGAGGAGCGTGGTCTGAAACGTGACGTGAAATGAAGATCCGGCAAAAGTAAACAGGAAACAACTGACTTAAATAATGAGTGGTGGTAATTAGCTACAACAGGAAACACAGGTGACATGATTACGTGGGTGTGGCTGGTAGGTGACAAGAATCAGAGACGAGACACTGGACATAGAAATATGACAGGCAGAACAGAAACCAAAACACAGAGCTAGAACAGACAGAACTAAACAATACATGTGACAGGACAGAACAAAACCAAAGGCAGAACTAAGACTGGAGTGCAAAACTGTGACACACAAAGCCACTATCTGTATCTGTTTACTTCCTTATGAATACAACAAGGTCAGAAGTTCAGAAGTTATAAGGAACCCCTATGTTTCTGATTGTGATTTCTAAACCATTTTTTCCTAAACCAATCAGAGATCTATACTCAATATGTTTAATGTTTGACCTCATCACCTTCATTGATTTTTTGCTTATTCTGAATCTGATGGCAGCAACATGTTTCAAACAAGTCGGGACAGGAGCAACAAAAGACTGTTAAAGTTGGGGACTGATTAAAAACACCTGTTTGGATCCTTCCACAGGTAAACAGGTTCATTGGTAACAGGTGATAGGATCGTGATTGGATATGAAAGGTTCATCCTGGAAAGACTCAGTCGTTCACAAGCGAGGATGGAGAGAGGTTAAACATTTTGTCAAACACATGGTTGTGTAAAGGAGATTAATACACAGGTTTGGGAACAGTTACACTGAGAAAAATTGTTGTAATGCTCCTGGTATATTGTGTCAGTCTGGTGGTAAAAAAAGAAAAAGAAAAAAAGAAATTGGTATTCATATTTGTTCAGAGAGCAAGTTCCAGTGTTTATGAAAACGTGTGTAACACTTTGCAATAAAACCAGTGTTGAAATATATATCGTCCTAAATTCATTTGGCTAAATCAGCTTATAGGCATGGTTAAATGGAATTCTGTGCAATATCCAGTACAAAGTGGAGAGAAACATGCGCCACCACCTGGGCCCCGCTTAAAACAAAGCGTTGCTCTAATCGCTTTTGACAGTTCAAATAACCTCGTGCCATTGTATTCATGGAGACGTAGTGCACTCTTTGGCAGCGATAAACTGGTCTCCATAAAGCCTCCAACTCCTCCGAGCATATCATTAAAATTCTTCCTGATGCCATGGCAACCAAGTTTTTTCTTATTGCACGAGGTCAGATGGAGCTCGTGGAGAAGATGGCAGGGTACCAGCGGCTGGGTCTCCCACGCTGGCAGGTGAAAGGTCGCATCTCGACTTCTGCGTCCAGCTTATATTCTTCCAACATTTACTTGCACATCTGCTTCTGCATACGTGTTACTCACGCCCTGGCTATAGTTCCCAGATGCTCAATAGTTCTTATTGTATGCAACATTCAGGCTCATTATTTTGCTTAGTGCAGTGTTTTCTCACCATCTTCACAAACACCTTTTGCACAGGACTCTGGACCTTCGCAGGGAGGAGGAGGAGGAATTTATTCATCTGCTCCCACGGGTTCATGTTTCATACAATTCAGTCTCGGAGTACAGCAAAAATCCGATTAGCAAGTTCCTCCAATTAATTACAAGTAAAGCATTTCACATAGCCGGGGTAACAAAATAGCATTTGATTACAGAGTGTAACAAATTTATCTGAGGTGAAGGCAACACTTTCATAATGAACTTGCCGCAGTTTGTAGAAGCAGTTTCCACGAGGAGAAATTAATAGATTGTGATGTTGTGGCCCGGGCGGCTCGCCAACTAAATTCTAATCGTAATCATCTTATTTGAACGAGGCATGACAGATGAACACATATTGACTCCAAACACGTCTGTCTGTTTGTTTTAGACTCCATTCAGAACAAAATAACAAAACTGTGAAACACCTCAACTCATTTTTTTCCCACTCAGAGTGCCTGGAAATGCCACTTTAAATTAAGGGGCACGGAGGAATGAAAAATGTTAATGCAAAGTCAATGGGTTATTTAAAAGGTATGATTACATTAGGTTTGACGTAAAAGGTGATGAATTGAGCCTGAAACATTTTTTTCTTTCTGTTCAGGGGTTGGACATGATTGACAACATATATGTGCCTGTATGTGTATTTCACCTTTGAGAAACAGAGGCAGAATTGAGAAGCACCTCCAACTCAATTACACAAAAACAGTTAAAACAAAGTGGAGGAGAAGCTGGTTGTGGTCAGAGCTTCCCTCCTCTCTGTGAGTCCACATGAGCCAGGTTTAAAGGGACATGGGGCGAGTGGTTTTCGGAGCTGGGAGGTTCATATTGATGATGTGTCTAACGCCACCCAAAACAGTGCTGATGGTCGACTCCCTTGTCGATTTTTTAATGGGAAAAAATCACAGCAGTACTGAGGATGGGACCATTTAACTCTGATTACTTTTATTGATCCTCCAGGACTGTGGGGCGAGTACTGGTATTTGTAGTATTTGTACTTGTTTTATTTTCATTTACTAATTCATCTTCAATCACAATAGCATGTTCCAACTGTACTGATTATGTTTCAGGACCAAAGTTGTTTCAGTCACATTTTTATATAAAATATTGAAAGAGGCCACTGACAGATCTCATAATAAGATACAATCTGTGACCCTAGTTGATTTGACAAGGCTAATTAAATATAATTATATAGGATGACATTAAGGTGGCCTTGTTGATTTGCCCATTGTCTGTATTTATACCACACCATACCTCCAAATGGCTGCATTGTATTCAAAAAATATTGACAAACCCACTCCACCCACTCGCTAAACAGCACCGCCGGCGGCTCAGCTGTCCGCTGATGTACGTTTTAACTCGGCTCCTGTCGACAAACGGGTACGCCTAAATCCCACATTCACTCAGGGTGAGAAATGTGGTGTTACTCCTGACAGTGCAGTTTAGGCAAAAGACATTCATTGTGAGGATTACAGCAGGGGCGAGAGAGAGAGAGAGAGAGAGAGAGAGAGAGAGAGTCATACTGGGTGATGGGAAAAGCTGATCTGTACTTACAGAGGAACCAGTGCTATTAAGCAGCTTGATGTGACCTCAACATCTAGATTATACTGTAGATATGCAGCACTGTGAGAAGCACTCTGCCATTAATCCACGTAACATGAACTAAGAAGCAAGCCAACGTCCAGTGTGTGTATCAGAATGAAATTATTATATTTGTTTTTGTGTCGGTACAAACATATTGACATGCACACCATGAAAAAAGAGGGGGGAAAAAAAGAAAAACATGTTGATATATACACATCCTCTAACCTGTCCAGCCTCCATGAAGCAGTATATAAACAGCTATATAAGCGATTTATGGCATCCACGAGTACATTAGGCACCATGATTTTTGCATTAAAGCATCTCTATACATCAGCTGGGCTTCCTGGCTCCATGCACTCAAGAGGAAAAAAGTTTTTACTGGCAGCTTAATAGCAGTAAGAACTCTTCATTGAAATGAATGCATTTAGCTTTTTTTTTTTTCTTGGCATTTTGATATTGGCTATAAAGAAGGCGGAGTGGGAGGAGGAGGAGGAGGAGGAGGAGGAGGGACCAGACTGATGCAGTAAAGGCGGGATTTAAAGAAAATGAAGCAGCTCAGATTTAAGGCGACTGACTTTTTACAGCAGCAGTAACAGTGGTACGGTTTATTTTAATACACTCGCTGTATCAACTTAATTCACCAGCTGCACACAGGAATCATTTGTGCTTGTAAAGAGGTGTACTTAATGACTCCTTTATAGATTTATGAAGCATTAGCGTTGCAGCCATATATACTGGCTGCTTCTACAGAAGTGATGTTTCTTTTCATGTAGACACAAGAAAACTATAGGAAAGGTAAAGTAGATGGGAAAAAAAGCATCAAATTTGAAATGTGATCAAATGAAACAGACACAGATCTGCTCTGCCAACGAGCATCAGACTCTCCTGTAAAATACAGTCTCCTGCCGTCTGATTTTTTTTCTTCTCCCTTTTTTTTTTGTTCCAACTTTGCATGTCTTAAGTGGAAGATTGATGACAGGCTGCATGCTGTGGACAGAACCTATGCTAATGAGGAACACAGGAGACCTCCCTTGGGTTTAGAAAGCGAGTTGAATGAGCCTCTTCTCTACAGCGACTCCGAGCACAGCAGGTGCTGGAAATAGGTGTGTACATACAGCGGGTATCAATGTGTGTGTGTGTGTGTGTGTTTTTTTTGTTAATGGCTAAGTAATGTGTGTTGATATTATGACTACGAACACATACGTCTATCTTATTAAAGAATGGATTTGGTGTGGAGATATGGGGAGGGGGGTGGGTGAGGGGGGGCAGTAGGAATATTAGACACAAATAAGGTCAAATCCACATTACCATGGTAACCCACCAGAAGAGACCAGCTGGTCCATCTGCTCCTCGGCTAACTTTGAGTCGGTTCTCCCACACCTCACACCAGCTGCTGTTCTTACAGTCACACAGGATCTGCATGTGCACTCAAGCAGCAACATCCTGCGTTACAGTTTCACTGGAATCCAGTTCGGAAGAATGCATTCACGAAATAGAAACACGGCAGAAGACAACGGTCCTACCCAGTATTCACTGACTATTATTATATATGACAAACAAATGATGCTTTGGTGATCGGAAAGGTCAGACAAAATGGGTGTAACAGGAGAGCAGAAGAGGGTCTTTTGTGCTATTTTGTGTCATAAAGGTCGACTATTCTGCTTATCAGGGCTTTACGTTCCTCTATTAGAACAACCAATATGTCAATAAAAAAAAAAAACAAAGCAAAAAACAACACTTTTTTTTTTTACCGACCAACCTTGATTCTGTATCCCAGCAAGTTCGGCAGCATCCTGCCTTTCAGTCATCTGATCTCTAACCATGTTAAGTTGTGTTGTGTTTGATGTTCTTTTTGTTTGTTTGTTTGGTTTTTTGTTGGGTTTTTTTGCAGTACAATTTTTGACCCAGCTAAACAGAGGAACCATCTCTCTCTGAGTCTTCAGCTGCTGCCTGTTAAACATGCCTGGTTATCAGTCAGAATCATGCAGCCTAATTGGTTTAATCATGATGAACAGTAAGGCAGCTAACCTCATATTAGGTAAAACATCAGAAGTGATAACAATTTAATTTTATCATTTGTAATCCAGGGGTGAGGGGAAAATATTACAGTGCTCTTTAGCTGGTGCCCGATTGACTTACTCACTTCCATTCTGAAAACACAATACACACCAAGCCTTATTTGCTTTTCTATCCCTATTTATTCTTTTTACCTCAATTTATTTTTTATAATTTTATATGTAATGTTTATATTCTATATTTATATTCAGTCTCTATTACGTAGCTTGATATTGCACACTGGACTTTGTTTCACATGTACAATGACAGTAAAGGTATTTGTGTGTAGTAGTTCTACAAAGTATCAATAATTGTGAAAATAATGCATAACAAATAAAATTGAAAATTAAATTTAAAAGCATGCATAATGCAGAAAAACGAGTGTTGGGTGGATGCATTATATTTTATAAAAGCAAATGTTATATATGTGAAATCTGAATCTGAAAAGTAACCTGTTACAAAGCTGTATAGTGAGGTAAAAGTCAGCATCATGATGGAAATACAAGTACCTCAAGTTAATGGGCTTAGTTACATTCAATGTTTGTAGAACTATAGTTCAGTTTAACTGATGAGAAGATTCACACTTCAGCTTTCCTAATACACTAACTGATTAATTTTGCAATGCTCAATAACGAACAGTTTATCTGCACAACAAGCTTTTCTTCACATAAAAAAGTAACAGAGGCTTTTATATGAAGCACGTTCCTGCACAAACAGCCGCAGTAAGCGCACCCGGAGTCGATAACCATTCCCATAACACGGGCAATTTCAGCGACATACACTCCATCCAACCGCAACTGCTCCATTGCTTACCATTGCAAGTGTCAGGTGAGGTAGTGAGCGGTAACAACCTTCTATTGTGGAGTTAAATCATAGCACAACACAGCACTGAGTTTAGGAGGTGTCTCTTGTGCAAAAAAGTGCCAGTTTAAAAGGACAGAGAAATAAAGCCCCTGTTAATTAGTCCCTTTAATCAACGGGCTGGCCTTTTCCTCCCCGCAACGCCATCGCTCCTGCAGCGCAACAAGACCAGGGTCACAGTTGCATAACACGTCCGGCTGGAGTGTTTTCAGTCTGTATGTCAAATGCATATTTTTCTGGGTAATTTCTCACCATGGCGGCCACTCTGATTATCATGTGACTGTGGGGGGTCCGGAGCCGAGAAAGCTAATGAACTGCTTACATAAAGTCTTCTGCCAAGGTTGTCTTTCTCCGTTCAGGATGTCTGGGGGAAAAAAAAAAAAAAAAAAAAAAGCTCACTGCTCACTGGAGCGGGGTGTTCATATCATGGGAGAGAGAGAGAGAGAGAGAGAGAGAGAGTAGATGAGAGAGGTATAAGATAGAGGAAGAGAAGGGAGCGAGGGAAAAAGTTGAGAAAATAACAGATGGCTAGCTATAGCTGGGTGGGTGGGTGGGTGGGTGGATGGATGAGGGGACAAGAGGGGAACAGATATGTGGATGGATGGATGCTACATTCTTGCGTGTGTGGTTGGATGTTCTTAGCTCAGAGATCTTGGGAATATGGGTAAAAAAAAACGTCATCGAAAGTTTAAAGGGTAACAATTTTCTTGTGTCCTTATAATCATTTTACTGTCCCTTATAAATAATTAAAAAAAAAAAACTACAATCTGAAGAGAGAATGAGATCAAGGCAGCAGCTGATGTGAAATATCTGAACCTAACCCAAATACACAAGAGCAAATCTAAGTGAATAACAAACCTTCAAGTGAATGATGAGCCCTGAGCAGACAGTTGTGTCAAATAGGTCAAGGCACGGTTGTTATGGTTGAACGGTCCTTGTCTGCACTGACACTTTCTGCTTCTCTTGATAGCTTCATTTTGATGATAAAAAAAACAAAAAAAAATGTGTATGTCCCATTGAACATTCTTTTTCCTATGATAAAATAGCTACAGCTGAGACACAAAACAAATGTCATGTGTTTGTCAGCACACAGCAAATTACATGTCTCATGATACAGCAGCACCATAAGTCTTTGTTTGCACAAGTATTACGGCCCTTAAAGGATTATTCTGATGATTCAGAGAGCACGTATTAATCCGCAACTGAAAATAGTTCCCGACAAAATGCACTATTTATTCCTGTTTGAGTAACGTTTGCCAAAAGCTGCAGCTGTTTAAGGGAGTTATTGTGCCTTTTTGAAAAAATGAAACTCTTTGTGACGTCATGCAAGCACAAAAAAAAAGATTCATTTTTAATTAGGAGGATGAAGGAATAGGAAACTTGATGCCTCCTCTTCAACTCAAGCTGGATAAATATTAGTAACATTTTGGCAGCGGAGCTTCAATCCACTTCCCTCTGAACTTTGGAAAGTCTCCACAGACTCTGCTGTCTCCTTCTGTAATTTTTAACATTATATTACAGTGTTTTTTTTATTTTATTAAAATTTTAATCTTTCACTTCATATCAGACTTGACATTTTTGTTTCTTAAAGAGGAAAAACTGTGTTTGCGGGAAACCAGAGAGGAGCCATATAGTCAACAGCAATTTGAGTCAAGTTTTGTCAGGTTTGTAAAACTTGCCAAACAGTCACCGTCAGCTTTTTGAATAATATCACTGAATATAGTAAAATGTCATATATGCTCACAAAAGTAGAACGTTGGCAGCAGCAGGAGGTTGACTAATTCAAGTGTAAGTGATTAAATGTATTGGTTCCATCATGCTTGCTTGAGACTGCAAGGTTAGATTTAGTAATTAAAAACTGTTTTGTTTTTTTTTTTTATGTAAGACTTTAGATGTTTATGTGTGAGGCTTAAATTTTTATTTCTAGGACTCAGAGACTTCCCTGACTTCCCTATAAACTTGCAGTCCCTGTCCTTAGCTTCCCACCCACTTGCAAAATTTAATTGTAATCGTAATTTTTAGGATGAATTTCGTGTACTTCTACCAACTATACTGCAACACACACAGCAGATCTCAGCAGCATGCTCCAATATATTCAATAAAAACAAACAATGTTCCTTAAACATTATTGTTAATGGAAACCAAAAGTAGGCGTTTTTTTTTTTTTAATCAAATGTGTTTCTATAAACTTTAAAAACAACAACTAAAATAGACAAATTTAATTCTTGTAATTACTGTGTTTCCTTGCACCACCCACGATGCATTAAAAAAAATAGTATGCTAATTTCTTCTTCTCTTCCATGGAAACTGAATGATAATGTGCCTCCGACTTTAATGATTTCGTAGGCTTCATATTATACAGAAAGAACGGTCCTGTAGTTTAAGTCAATGAGTTGAGCTCGATCAATAGCGTCAGTGATTCCTGACTATTTGCTGCAGGCTACGCGGTCGATCTTATGTAAAAGCCGTGTGTTTCCCGCTGGTGGTGGCTTTGCATGACCAAGCTGAAAGCAAAACCTAAATAATCCCCGTTGAGCTTTCTGTATGAGTAAGATTGATTTTTTTTTTTTTTTTCACAGTAATTCAACAGCTTTCTTTTCTGGCAATGCATTGCTTGTGTCATAATCTTGTCCTACTGCGTAACAGGTTAGGGCATAATGTGGCTTGATATGCATGAAAAAAAAAATGGTGACAGTGTTTTACACTCATCAACACCAGTTTTACAGCTTTTCATCTGTTAATATATGAATCATTCCCAAACCAGGCTACTGAAAAATCTCACTTTAAGATGACGAGAAAATAAACCAGTGCTTGTACTTTTTATCTAAATTGACTTTATTTGCTGCTCTACTAATATTAGATGTCAATAAAAATCTGTAAATAATCTGACTGCCTCCACCTCGACTTTTGGCCACACAGCAGGGGGCACGTCAGACTGAAGGAAATCTGAAAGCTGGAGCTGGAGGGAGAAGTTTGTTTCCATTATATAAAGTAAGAAAGGCTTTTAGTGGCATGAAAAAAAAAACAGGGGAGAGAGGATGATGCAGAATGATGAAGAATGATATTTGGAAGATGGAGACATGGGCAAATGTTAAAGGTAAAAGCTTTAGCAGAAAAAGGGGGGGAGGAAGGAAGGAGGAAAAAGGAGGACAGAAGAGGAGAGAAAAAAGCCAAGGAGGACGTCAGGAACAGATGTGAGAGAAGGAGAAATCCAGCCTGCAATGAGGTGAGGGAATGTGGGAAGAAGGGATCAAGGAGGGGGCAGAGGCAAGGATTGAAGGGAGTGGTTAAGGAGGAATTGAGGAGGAGGAGCAAGAGGCATCATGGGCAAGTTAGAGACCAAACTGGAGAGAGGAAACTGGGAAAATCTGTTTTGTTTTATTGAGAGGAAAACAAATAAAAACGATTTTAAAAAGCAGGAAAGGGAGTGAAAAATGACGCGAAGAAGACAAGAGTGAAGAAAAGGAAACAAATAATGGAGCCAGAGTGATGTAGTAAGGCGGAGGGCTGAGCAAAGGGTGAACTGGAGGAAGATGAATTAGCACAGGGGGGGTGAAGGAAGAAGCAGGGGGATGATACACGTATAACAGGTGAAGTGAGGATAAGGGAAGAGAGGCGGATGTGACACTGGGGGGGGGGAGATAAGGGATTGGCTGGACGGACAGATGAACGTCTGTGGGCGGATAAATGGATGGATGGATGATGGGTGAATGGATGAGGGTTGTAAATGAGAAATGAGGGGGTTGCCAGAGGAAAGAAATGAGAAGTGGGGGGAGTGGGGTGGGGGGGTCTTAACATGGTCAGTGTGCTGAAAAGATAAGTGAGAGTGGAGAGGGGAGCGAGCATTAAATGATAACAGGAACTGATGAGGGCGGGGACGCGTGACAAAAAAATGAGCATAGAGATGCGGCGCCTTTATTGGTAAACAACAATAACGATGATGATGATGATGATGATGCTGTGCCTCATAAAGTCCAACCCCTCTATTCTCTGTCTCCGCCGGCCTGCTTGTCAGAGATTGCTTCCCATAGAAATACACATCAGGACTCGCGCAGCCGAATTCCACGTCAACCAATTTATAGCCGGGCCCGATGTGCTGACGGTGCTGGAGTAAATACCTGCTCCAAGGAGAACCTTCAGGCCACTGTTGAGTTGACATATTTCACATCAGCATATATCATTTTAGGCCTGACACTCAAACCAAAACAAGAGGAAACGCTCCTCTTCCCATAGCCGGCGGAAGCACAGCTGTCAACCCACAGAAAAACACCTCAGCCAACAATAGATCCCTTGAAAATGATTACTTCCAGGCAATTTAACACAGGCAGACTACCCGCTAGCAGAAAGGTCACGGGTTTGACGAATTCAGCCGAAGGTGGAGTTATAGTTAAACATTCTTTAGAGGTGAACGTAATGGTGGAGAATGGAGCTGGGAGGGAGGTCGACGCAAACATAAGAACTCAGGCTGTGATAATGACAAGACACGCAAAGACAAAACTGACTGAATCTGAACACACAGGGGAACGTATGTAACAGCTGTAACCAGCCAAACTAAACTACCAATAAAACAAGTTTGGTACTGTCTGTATTCAACAGCTCTCACTTTAGGGGTATGTGATCAACACTGATGCCAAAGCAGTGACACAAACGCAAACAACAATGGAGGGAGGAGAGAGATGCACCTTTTCTACCTGGAAATACAGCCATCATTTTGAGCTCGTGTCAGCTGAAGACAATAATATTAAGGTTTGTTGTACACTCTGTGCTGGCAACAAAATACTAGACAAAACGTCTAATGTAAAGAAACATTGAGAGTCGCAGCACATCACAAGCAAATGTCAAGAGATTCATTTTTTTACTTGACGTTAATGTTAAAAATGCACTTCCAATAAAGTGAGTATTGACAAAACCGGTTGTCATTTTTATATTGGGGGGGGGGGGTTGTCGGCAGCTGCTGAGGGTAACTTATAAAGTAAGTAGTAATCTAACTTAGTTACTTTTAAAATCAAGTAATCAGTAAAGTAAATAAGTTACTTTTTAAAGGAGTAATCACTAGTCAATAATCAGATTACTTTTTCAAGGTAACTGTGGCAACTCTGGTGATCAATGAAACTACTATCTGAATCCATGTTTCTGAGAGTGTCTGTGGTACCATCACAGGAATGCTCACCCGTGCCACTCACTGTATCAGGGTTTGGGCCTTGCCTCCTCCTCTCCTTGTGTTTCTTGTTGTTTTCCCTCCCTACTGTGTCATGTTTGTCTCAGTCTGTGTGTGTGTTGCTGGGCGTGGTCTTCCTGGTCCCTCCTCCCACCTGCCCATCTGATCTCCTGCAGCTGCTGTTCCTCCTCACCTGCAGCCCATCTACAATCAAGCCATGCTGTATTTAACCCCGGTTCAGACAACCAAACCCTGCCAGAGCGTTCAGTCTACATCCCATATCCACCTGACCATGCCAGCCGAGTCTTCAAACTACCTTCACTTGTTTGTCTTAATAAAACTGTCGAAATTATTTCAGTTCCAGCTGTGCCTCCCCTTTGGGTCCAAATAGAGAACTGCCCTTCACAGACTGCTTATTTTGCTCATAATATCTTTCAGTCTTTTAGCACAAAAAATGGATGTGCACGTTAACTAGACTAAAAACTTCAATGGAGTCTTCAAGATAAATTTACCTAAAGACAAAAGAGACTCTACAGATGTTCACTAAAAGCACGCTCTACAAATGGAGCTAATACCGTGCCAACAATAATAAACTGTGAATATAATGTATATGTCATCAAAAAACGAACAAATGACATAAGAAGAAAATGAAGTATTAAGTGTAAACTATAGAAGAAAACTAAGGTGCAGCTTCATTTTCTCTTTGCATTCGTGATGTGACAGTGACACCAGGACCCTGAATCTGAAGCAGCTGAATGGAACTCAGCCATTGTTAATTTCATTATTTATACCTGTGCTTCTCCTTCTGTGATCCGTCAAAATGTCTCCTATTGAAAAGACCTTTTAAAGTCCACAAAGAGCGAGCAAAGATTTATTATCTTTTTTTCCAATCTCTCTCTCTCTGGAGTTGTTTCACCTACGACTGCAGTTTTATTTAACTCCTGTCAGTCCAGCCGTGAGTCGCTCCTCCATTTATATTTGCACATTGTATTTTGGGACAATAGCACAGTCAGGACTCCAGTGTTTTTAGTAAGTGCATTGACTTTTTGAGAACACTTTGCGCGGAGGTGTGAACGCTCTGCCCACTCAAAACCTGTTTTGAATGAACATGTAGTGGGAATTGGGACAAAGCCGGCGCCAGGAAAACTTTAATTATTGGCTTCTGTTTATGGAGGTTTAACCTGCAGAGCGGCTCCGGCTCGGGGAAGTGTTTGCAGAGCTGAAACTCTGATCTGCCGTCTCAGCAGCCAACTTGTTCCCTCCGTCGAGCGAGATTTCAGCGAGATGCTGAAACGGTCTTGCTCATGTTAAAGAGCTGGTGAGAGGTGAGAGCGTCAGCTGCACGCCAACATATAAATAAATATGGGAGGCAGCCTCTCAGGATCGGCTGCGAGGGTCAATCCCTACCTTGTTACAGCAGTGAGAGAGAGGCTGGAGGTGGGAAAGACCCATGGCTTCAACCTCTGTCCGAAACCTGCTTCCGCTCAACCCAGTTTCACGTCAAAATGTGGAAATGCTACATTATTTCAAAACGTATTAGTTTGACAATTACAGCTTTAAAATTGTGAGATGCCTACATTTCCTTTTTCTCTTTTTTTGTTTTTGTTTTCTGTGTCCGCGTCATGTGACTGTTAAGTTTCCTGCATTTCACTTTTATAATCTTTGGTCAGTGAATGTATATGATCTTCAGTTTTTTGACAGGAGGCGTGGCTTGTTTTCCCCCTCTCCCCTCCTGGTTACCTGGCGGATGAGGCACACCTGTTCACAATCACGCCAATCCACTCTCCCACATAAACCTGGTCTGGACTCCACTCCTGCGCCAGATTATTCCGTCACACACGGTAGTGTCTCGCCACAGATCTTCCCTCATGTTACTCAACCTTATGCTACTACCAGTAACGTTAGCTTCTAACGTCTGCCTCAGTTGGTCCAGACCTTTGATTTACCGTCATGGATTGTAGGTCTCACTAGGGAATAATTGTAGATTACATGTTGTTTGAAACATCGTCTCTGTTTGGTTGTAGTTATCTGAGTTGTCAACTTATTTGCGTATTTTTTTGCAACCGTTTCATGATATTAGGAAAAAAACATTACTTACAAGTATTTTTACTTTTTTCATTGGATTTCTGACCAACCTGTTCATATCACCAAGTCGTCAAATACTGACGTGTTGTCATGCCCCAAGACAAGCAACATCCTACATTTATCCGTAATCCTGCAACATGAGGACCTGCAGACATTGCGTATATATGACACGTGTGTCTTTGTGTAACTGTGTGCAAACAAAACCGAGCAGAATGAATTAATGATCTTTGCATGATTTTCTCTTCCATTATTTATGATCATGAAATTAATTATCTTTCCTTGCCTGTACCACGGTCACTTGTCAACAAAATGCCACAGGCTATGTTATCAAATTAGAAACTTCAGCATCAGCGTAGAAGATCACTTTCATTATCATTAAGGGAAGAAACCAGGCTTCTGATACTAGTCACACAACCCTGGAGATTTTTTTGAATATTTATGATTTGTGCTTTTGGGATTATATGTCAGAATGAAATAAAACCTTTTTTTAAATTAACCGAAGCATACAAAGAATTTATTTTACTGCCTAAAACACAACACAGAAATTAAGTTTGACAAGAGAAGTAAATAGATGTGACCTGTGCTTTAATAACTATATTAAGTCAGGGTGAAGGTTGATTTAAGTTTGCAGTGTAAAGTCCAGATTGATTAATGACAAGTGCAGGGATTAAACAAGGGATAACCCCATCTTGATCAGGTTTACGTGGACGTAGCTTTGAAGACAATTTGAGGATCTAAAATCACAGTTACAACAGTTACTTAAAATAATACAAATAACAAAACAGCTCAGATAACTACTTGCTCCAGCACTAAGGAAATAAAAGGAAAAATAGAAAACATTGTTGTCATGGTTTTGTTTCTCTTGTGTTTTACTAGTTTATGTTCAGTGTATTTGTCTTTTTGTTCAGGCTTTGCTTCATTGGCTTTCCCATTCACTGGGAGGTGTGGCCTCCAGGTGCTGGGGCCCCCTCTCCCTTCTCACAGCTGTCCCTCATTCCACCTAACGACTGGCAGCTTTAAAAGCTCTCTGGTTCCACCTGCAAGCTTCCAGATTGTCCCTCACTCTCTGCATACATCCCCTTTCTATGCTCCCTGTGTGTGTGACTCTCCAGTATTTCTTGTACCTCTAGCGTTTCCAGTGTGTTCCTGTTCTCCAGCATGTCCTTGGCTTCCAGTGTCCTCTTTTTTCTCTAAGTGTCTCTGCATGTTTCTGCCATCCAGCCCCAGCACCCACCTACCTACCTTCAACCACTGAAGCAACTCCTTACCACCTTGACTTCCTGTTTTTGGTCACCCCTTTTGGTTTTTTGTGTCGAATAAATCCGTTCTACTGTGTCTCGATTTTTGGGTCCAGTTAAGAACTGAAAATGTGACACATTGTATTCCAACAATTTCTTGGTGAAGACCTGGAAAAATTTAATGTATAATCTAATAACTAAAAAAACTAAAGATCATATACATTCACTGATGTATGAAAATAAAATGCAGGAAGGAAACTTAACGGTCATGTGACTTGGACACAGGCCAATAGAAAAGAATAGGCCAAAAAAAAAAAAAAACAGTCGTCTCACAATTTTAGAGAAATTATTGTGAGACTATTTTGCTTTGTGGACCAACACTGCTTGAAGAATACATAAAAACCAAAACAGAGAAATTGAACAATCTGAAACAAATTAGCATCATAATCATAAAGAAGTCAACAAAGACTCCAAAAACACCCACCCCTCAACCAGGAAGCTGCGCTCATCCCCGTCCTGGAACTGACCACCTACTTTGACACGAGTGCCATCGCCATAAAGTGGACGGGTCATCTTAGTGGAGTGAATGGCTCCAGGTGTCCAATACAATTCTATTCCCTCTTCAGAGATTGATGTCTTGGCCCCGGAGGTCAGGAAAAGCATTAATGTGACAATTCCAAATCATAGCTGGAGAAATGCCACAGGTGCAGGAAGCACATAGGACACAGGGGACAAAACTGAAGAGGATTACAGTGTTGGCTTCAGGGTCGACGTGATATATGGGAAGTCAATCACCTTCTGAAAGGAGGATACACATTTTTTTTCACTTGTCCAAATGTTCCTTAAATGTACATTGTTCAAATTGAGAAAGTAGCAACAACTATTTTTTTTTCTCATTATCTCTTTTTTGTTATCATCTCTTTTCTGCATAAAATGAAAAAAAAAGAACCAATTCTTCACACTAGTTTGTGAACTATGAACTATTCATAAGCTTAAAACACGTAGATCTAGTCTGGATAAAAATGTCTCTTTTAACAGAGATAACTAATTGCTGTCCCCTACTACTTTGCTCCAGGAAGCTGATCTACTACAGTTATTAAAGTCTGTTTGAATTAAATGAAAAATTACAACAGACACAAGATGAGTGTGGTTTATTCACTGTGATATATATCCACTGAGTTTGATGTTGTATCATACCGAGGCCCAACGAGCGCACCAGGTCAGAACATGAAGGGACCGTCAATCTCATTCATTCTTAATCGTTCTTCACTCTCACACAAGAAACAAGCTACAAGATCTCACAGTCCCAAACCAATGTGACGTCTTGAGGAACGGTTTGACAATGTAACAAACAATAATGTGATGTGTCTAACACCTGGAGAAATCTGCCCTTCAAATCTCCATTTCAAATCTAGCGCACCAGAAATGCCATAGGCTAATTACAGCTTACTAATTTGATTATGTTTTTATCATCATTTTCAAAATTAACCTTCTGCTGTTATTCTTTTTAATGTACAGTATATGCACATTTCAAAGACTCATAATGTGTTTTTTTTCATATTTTATCATGCATTCCTATTTATGCTTTTAGACTTGCAGTATTTTCTGCTTCCCATGTTTATCATTATGCACCAAGACCCCAAGGCAAATTCCTTATATGTGAAAACCTACTTGGCAATAAACCTGATTCCAAAGAAAGAACAGTTGTGCAGAACTGGCAAATCTAAAAAGCAAAGTTTGGGACAGATGTGAAGCCAAAATCTCCTATTTTTGCTATTAGCGATATTACCATAGTGGAGGAAGCACACACACACACACACACATCACACATCAGCTCTTATTCCGCTGTGACTCATGCGCTGCTGCCGTCCTGCTCGAACCCTAGAATTAACCTTACCTCTAACCGTATATTTACTGGCCATCAAAAACACAGAATTAATTGAGCCTCATTTCCGAGCCCTAATCTTCAAACTGAGACTAATACCTGCTTCCTGACCTAATCCTGAACCACGCGTCTTCGCTGTGATGCTTGTCACTGTAAATGCGACATCTAATCCTCACAAAGGCAGAAATGCAGACGTGGACGGACGTGGACGCACACACACACCACTCCTCCATTGAATGTCAGTGGGCAGCCGTTTTACCCTTTTCATAGTGACACTTTGCTGCAGTAATCAAACTACCTCTAACTTCTTTTAATGCTCAACAGCTTATTATAAGTATTTCCATAGTGACAAATATAAATTGCTCAGTTTTTATAGTAAAATAAAATGTACAGCTACAAAAGAAATGATTGCTTGGCTCATGTGTGTAGCTTGACCACGTGTCAAAAATGCTCAAACAAAAATTATATATATTGATGAAAAATGGCTTCCCAGGGTTCGACCAACGTTTTTTTTCCTCCGTGCAGTTAATAGCATCCTGTCATGTATTTTAAAAAGCTCTCCTCATTTCACAACAGCAAGAGCCGGAATTTCTTTTAACTCCTTTTGTTCACATCATCAAAGGGCGACAGGCTCTCTGAACACATTAAACTCTCAAACTGTCATAACCTGTGAGCTCTATTCAGCCCGAGCGCTTTATCCAAAAATGGGATTGATGCTTAAGAGAATGTGAACCTACATTCTACTGTATGTGGCACTAATACATCCACGGCCGCCATCTCAACCACCATCACACCTTATTACCTCTGTAAGCTCCAGTGGTCACCTCTCCCTCACCAGCGTGGTCCGGTGCCTTTCATCAATCACAGTCAACTAGCGAGAGCGGCGGAGTGGAGGCTTGGTGGGGGTTGGAAACTATTTGGGACAGAGCTAACGTGGCTTTAACACACAGCCTGTAAGCACTGTTTACATACATGACATGTGATTTTATTTACACTTCTGAAATAATGCATGATATAAAAACTCACTTGTTTTTCATTCTCATTTCCCTCATGCATGTTCACACATACACACACATGCTCAGACAATGCCGCCCAGTCGGTGCTGTCAATTTAGGTCGGCATCACACCCACATCAATCTTCATTAAAGCGCTTGACCTTGGATGTGACCGACGGAGCATGGATGATATCACCTCGCACGGAGCTGGAGGGGCCATTGTGCACGTGTGTGTGTGTGTGTGTTGGTGAGGATGTGTGTGTGTTAGGTGTTACTGTAATGGTGTGTGAACAATGAAAGTGTGTCCATATGAGTTCATATAGACTTTGGGTGTTTGCCATGCAGCGTTTTTATGTCATAGAATTTATGTCTTTGCATCCTTCTTACTAAAAAACAACAATCTTGTTTACAAGGCTATTACAGTGGTAATGCATGTCAACACAGGAATAAAGGCTGCGGCGTGTGTGTACAATCAGGAGATCATTTACAGCAGCTCTGAGGAGTTTTTGTTTGTTTACCAGCCTCAGTTTATTTTGATGCCTCTGTATAAGTGGCATGAGCAAAAGAATGTGTGAGGAGCCTGGATGTTTGGGTTATTATGATTCCGTGTGCCTGCCACCGGGTCGGCGGCGGGTCAGCCAGCGTTCTCATAAATTCACATCAGGGAGCCAAAGCTGTTATTTATACGACGGGTGTATGACCATCTCCAAATCTTATTAGACCTCTTGCTTTATGGAACGTGTGTTTCATGACTTATCAATCCGTCCACAATTACCGCGCCGCGCCTCATCGGCACACACTCAGTCCCGCCAGCTGTTTATCCGAAACGCTCTCTCCGGCTCTTCGAAACAGTCGCGCGGCTGAAGGTCACGGGCGACGAGCGCTCGTTCTGCCTGGGGAGGCGACGGCACTCATGCTAATCTCTCAGGTTCTTGTCCACAGTCGACCAAAAGTCAGTCTTACCCTGAATCACAGGCTGCACTTTTCCCACTCATGGACGGGGTCTGACATGTTTTATTAACACGACTGATTTTATTTGTTTGCACCCTTAAAATCACAACATTTCTCCAGAAGTATTTTGTTGACGACTTGTTGCATGATGCAGTGAACTCCCTGGTTCGTCTAACAACCAATGAGACATCTCGTACTTTTCCAAGTCACAAGAGGGAGACTCCACTTCCTGTCTCACAAATTGCCTCATAATTCTAATTAGTGGCCCAGATTGCTATTGATGGGACTGGATTCAGGCCTCCTCGTTGTGGCTTTTAGAGACTCCGAATTCAAACCCAGTCCATCATCTAACCAATTAATTCCGATCACAGCTGAATTAGCTCTCGTTGCAGTAGATAACAGGCGGGTGTTCGGGTGGAGGCGGGGCTTTTGAAATGAAGGAAAAACAGCAGTGATGACAGCAGCAGCTCCAAGTGATGATGACGCAATGAAACTGAAAGAAAAATAATATTAATAATAATATAGGTTTCAATTCAAATCTACTAGTTTGTCACATTGGGCTCTCACTGTCAAGTTTTGCACCCAGGTCTTGGTTTAGCCTTTGGTTTTGTTCTGTCTTAGTTTTGTCTTTGTTCTGTGTCTTAGTTTTCTGCCTGTGTTTTGTTATAGTTCTTTCTGTGTAGTCCTGTCATGTTGTTGTCCTGTCCTGCCCTTACCCAGCCTTGTCATATGTAATGTTCTTCTGTGTAGTTCTGTCGGTTCTAGTTCTGTGTTCTGGTTTCTGTTCTGTTTGCCATATTCTATATCCATGTCTTGTCTCTCACCCAGTCCCTGTATCTTGTCACTTACCAGCCACACCCACCTCATCATGTCACCTGTGTTTTCTTTTCATGCTAATCAAGACCACAACACTATTTAAGTCAGTTGTTTTTTTGTTCACAGTTGCCGGATCGTCACTTCACGTTATGCTTCATGTTCACGTTCACGTCGATGCCCATGTGTTGCCAAGTCTTGCTGTGAGTTTTGTAGAGTTTTCATTTATTTTCATTAAAGACCTTTTTGAGCACTGATCTGTGTGATGCGCCTGAGTCCTCACCCGCCCGCCTTGACACTCAGCCCTCTTTACACTGTTTACTCTCACTTTAACAACATGTGATATGAGCTGCTAAAGGCCTGTATTTGACAGTGATAAACAGACACTTATTTTGCTGTTATTCCAAATATGACTCTCTCTCTCTCTCTCTCTCTCTCAAGTGCTTAAAGAGCAAAAACAAAAAATACCCATCAACTTGTTCCACTTCTGTTCCTGCTATGCTCTGATCATCGAGGGTTAATTGTTGCTCTTTGTTTGATTTGAGATGGAAGTGATGATGTCAGATGTCTCGAAAATCAGAAGCCAGATCATAAGATATCTAAAGTTCGGCCTGGTGGTTAGGATGTCACTTTGCATATCGTGGGCAGGTTATCATTAGATTTTAATGACATTATCCAGTTATTATTTTATCTGTTTTCTTCTCTCTTTTTTTTCTTTTTCTACAGAGACATAATGGCAAGGGTAACTTCAAAGCCTCCTGCAACGCGCAACAGCGAACGCACCATCGCTGATCACATGCATTCGAACCACAGGGTCAACAGGGAGGAAATTTGTGCCTGCTTCAAAACACAGTAGAGAAAGAAGAAGATAAATTAATTGGAGAAATTGGCGGCTTTTTTTGCAGCGAGCGCTTTGTTCATTTGATTTCGGAGTGTGTACAGCAGGTCATTGTTCTGCATGTCTCACCAGTTGGCACGGCGAGATGTGCCGACAACAACTCAAGGCATTAATCATAATGATACGAGTCAAAAAAGAAATGGTCTCATTCTTGGCTGCGTGTTGGGAACTAAAGAGTAACTTTTTTTTTTTTTTTTTTTTTGGTGGCTGCGACCCAGAATAGCACCTCCGTACAAATTGCTGAATGACTGAATGATGGGCTCTAATGAGGGAGGAGATGTGTGAAAAATCTTTGTTTTCACTCCGTTCTCTCCTTCTATCTCTATTTTTTTATTCTGTCACTTTCTCTCTTTCACACACACACACTCACGCACGCACGCTCTGACACCATCGGTTTCTCTCTCAATCTCTCACACACGCACACGCACACACACGCATACACAAATACTCCTACACCTCCAGAAATAGAGGCAGCAACAGTCTCACTGAATATCTCAGCCCACATGTTGATAATGTCACCTTTTCAGTGTTTCATTACCTTGTGCTAACAATCAGAGAACATCGCTCTCTCTCCCGTCGCTCTCTCTCTCTCTCTTGCTCTCTCTTTATTTTAGGATCAGTGGGATGTTTGAGAGGACCTGTCATTCCATATAATTGCCATAGCTACAGTAATGGTGCTACACTGCAATTTCTCCATGGCGTCTGGGGAGCGAGGAGAGTTCACGATCCATTAACGTCTGTACTCTTAACTTGGAAATGGAAGGAAAATATCGGACAGTATGGATGTGAGGGTCCATCGCTGAGGAGGTTGAGTCATATTTACAGAGGAGTCCTCGACCGTAACGATGAGTGGATCTTCCTAACACAAATGACCGCTGACAGAAGTTCTCAGAGAGGCACAAACTAACAGGGCTGCAGTGGAGGCATTAACCTTATTGTCCTGACGGTTTGATTTCATAAGCACTGATGTTTACAGTCGACTTGTGTCTGATGACAAATGGTCACTGAAAGGTTGGCAAACATTAGCAGAATAAAGGAAAAATGTAGAAAAACAAACAGCAGATATATAATAACTAATCAGAATCTAAAAAACATGTCCTGCTAATTTGATTTAATACGTTACTGTAACTATAATAAAACCTGCTGAGAAGTGCAGAACTTTCAGAAATTTCCATTTTAAGAACCTGTGTATTGACGTGTTTTAACTACTGAAGGAGGAAATTCTATTCACATGAAAATTTGAATTTGATCTCAACTAACAAAGAGATACAAGATTGATCATAACATGTATAAAATATAAAGACAGTTTCTCGTTCTCAATCAGCTTAATTTATATAACTGTAATCAATCAATCAATAAGTCAATCAGCCTGCGATTAAACTATTCACTCAAAGTTGGGACAGTTTAAGTTTGATACCTCAGTATTGACTAACTGTCTTCGAACACAAACCTGGTAATTGTATGTCCATCATTTTGACAAGATCAATCTCTGTTTGTCATAGAATACATTCTGATATATTGAATTGATTTCTAGAAACTCTAAGGTTATATTAAACAGTTCTTGTTAGAAAGAGCTTGTTTGCACATTCGTTTTCAACCACATACAGTACATTTATTAAAAAATAAGTTGTCTAAATATTAGGTAGCAATACATTTGTGCATAGCAATGTTTGACAGTGAAATGTAGATAGATGCAAAAGAGTAGAAGAGTGTTTACTCGACTTCATTTAATTATGCATAAGATGCAAATTTAACTTACTCCAATGTCCAAACAAAACAGTCAAAACAATATTTTATATAACAATGCAGATGAGTTTAAAAAAAAAAAAGACAGCTTTTTGGATTTTTTTTTTAATCGAGTTAACTGGCCTTTCTAATCATATATTTCATATTCATTGATTTTGATCCTGATAAATATTATTACAAAGGATGCACTTCAGCTCAAAACTTGATCCACAGCAGAAACAAGTAAAGTCCCATCGCTGCTCTCTGACGCCTGAGTGGCAGCACAGTCTCACTAGGTAGGATCCAGGAAAAGTATTTGAAGGAAAGCAACTAAGCAGTGGAACAGATGGTCAGTGAGATTTTAATGCCCAGGCCAAACTAAACTGTTGCGCGTCGGTTGGCTAAATCTCAGGGTTATAATCAGTGTTATGTAAACTGAGGAGCGAGAGCGCTGCTGCTGCTGTGCGGTCTGCCTCCGCTTCGTGGCCCTGTTCGTGTGTATATGTTTAGATTTATTCAGGAGCAGACATCAATGTGTTTGACAGGAAAGAGGGAGAGGAGAGCCAGTACGGATGCAAAGCAAGAAAGATGAGATGGAGGAAGCAAGAAAGAGATCAAGGCCACCAGAGGAAGACACTGAAAAATTCAGACATTCAGTGGAAATGCTTCTTCTGCAGCAGAGGAATTTGAGTGGCACCTAGAATTGTGGAAAGGATGCCAGTTCATCACAAATCATAGAATCCACCACAGCTGAAGCCAATGCAGGTCTGCAGAAGCACTTCCTCTAGTGGCCACTAGAGGCTGGCTCCAGTTAAATGTATTGAAGTGTCTGGGAAACATATTCAAGAAAGATATTGATCCATTGAACAGGAATACAGTTGAAACCATCACAGCGTGAAGGAATAGGAGTCAATATAAGCAAACACATCTCTTAGTGCTTAGTACTAAAAGAAATTTAGCTTAGAAATGTTAGCGTGTTGGGGACAGAAGATTGTACAGTTTTACAGACGGGTGCACATTTTTAAAATGATGGATAAAAGATGTTATGACTGACATTAAAAGACCTGGTTCTTTCACAAATAAAGTCTAATTGGATAATACTTAAATGACAATATTAAATACTCCTGTCAATAAATAGTTGTTATATATAATTCCAAATAGCCTACAGCCACGGACAGGATATGGCCCCTGTACAAAAGCATGTAAAAGGCCCCCAACTGCTTCTACATAGATCAGACACCCGGACTGAAAGAGACACTGAACAGCTGCATTGTTTGTTGCATCTCATTAAGGTAGCTTTGCCTCTGTATGTCATCTCTTTGTGGTCACACTGTGTGTCTTTGAGGTTGTTCCCATCTCTTTGTAGTCACTTTACATTTCGCTTTGCATCCTGTCTCTCATTTTTCATCTCTTTTAATTTGCGTCTTCTTGTTGTTGTCTTGTGTCCGTTTGTGGTCCCTTTGCATCTCTTTGTAGGAATCTGATTGGCTGTAAACGAGAACAGTTACGTCCAACAGAGGTTCGGTCTCGGGGCCCCGGGGCCTCTACCTGGTAGGCCCGCTCAGTACCCCATCCATAACACTAACAAGCCCCTGGCCGCTCCTCTGGCCCGGCACCTGGATCTAGAGCTGTACTTTTGTGAGCTGGGCCGAAATACAACACATAGAAAACTCCCTTCTTACATTACTAACCGTGAGGAGAAAACTATAAAATCATACAACACAAAGAGGCAGTGTAACATTTAACCTTGTTGGAAGTGTCGGCTTCACCGTGACGATAAGAAGATGCTGAAGTGTCTCATTTAACTTTATATGCTTTACTGGACTGCAAAGTAAAAACTTATTGCGAGTAGGCACACATGCACGTCCAGTGTGTACATGCATACACCTACACAGTTCACATACAGTTAATGAAGTATTCCATGATTTTTTGAACATACAGAAAATCGATGGAACGCTCCACGTGCTTGATACAAAGATGCAGCAGAGAGACGTCTGAATTCTTAATCTCATGTTAATGCATGTACAGTATGTATTTTTTAAACGTGGAGCTGAACCGTGTTCTTCATTTGATATCATCCACATGGTGTTTATAAATCACAGTAGTTCATTGGAAATCATGAATATTTGAGTGTGAACACATCAGCTGGTTGTGTAGCACGTTTGGCTGCGAAGATTTGCAGACTATCTCCAGCTTCAGCTTTGGGTTTATCTCCTTATTTTGTCCTGCATTGTGTTTTGCATGTGTGTGTGTTCAGGTGTATATGTGTGTAAGCAGACAGTGTGTGCGTGCTTGTAGCTAACTCACAAGCCTTTACCGCTGTATACATTTATGGGATATAAATATTTGTGCGCAACTCTTATGTATGCACGTGTGTGTGTTATGTGCATTCACATGGGATTTGCTTGTATGTGCTTTTGAAAACACATGTGTATTCGCTCATGCGTTGGTAATAGTCCTGTAGTTACTGTGCAGATTACACCTTAGTTTACTTTAATTACTCGAGTGTATTACTCATTTATGTTGTGTAATTAAATCAAGTGCAATATACTCGGAGAGATTATTTATTTTAGCTGTTTTGGAAAGTGGCAGAATTAAGCTTTATTTGTATTTCCCCAATAATAATACTTAGACTTAAAAATACTAAGACTTAAATATTAAAGTTGTTCATGCCTCCTGCAGGATTTTTTTTTTTTTTTAACCGAGGACAGTTGTGAGTTTAACAGTAAGTGGTGGATGTAGTAAGTGTAACCGTGGAGACAGAGATGTGAACCTCAGGACAGAGAGGTTGAATTGTAGTTTCAGATAGAACAGAAGAGAAACTGGCACATTACCCATCAATATTCAGGGCTGCACGTTCTTCATTGTGTGTAGGTACAGTTTGGTTTGTCATGATGCATTTGTATCGGTGTGTCACATAAAAACATGTATCTGACTGTGTTGATTTGTGTCGACTGAAAGGCTTTTATTTTGTTAGTTCAATACAATATAGCACAATCTTCAACATAAGTGCTGTTTGTGTAGCAGTTATTAAAACCTACAGATGGAATCCTTCATCTCCTCCGAGAGAGTTCCTCTGGGCTTAAACAGAAAAGCCTGGTCGCCCAAATGCACTAAGGCTCCAGAGTACAGTATAATCTGTGATGGGAGATACTCTGCACAATGTCATGATGTTCTCAGCCCAAAGACGGACAAAGTCACATACCAGAGGAGGGAACAGGCTATTCAAAACGCTAGATAAAATCTGTAACTGCCACAACTCAAAAAGATGGTTTCTGGAGTGCAGTGCACTACTGCAGTGGTGAGAGTGAAGTGACTTTTCATTCAAGGTTGTAAAAGTCTGCAGTCGCCACCAGCAAACTTTTTAACACAGGTGTTTTCCCGTGTTTGTTTACATCAGTGACGGCTGGTTTCTCCTGCCTGCTGCTCGCTTGTATGTCTAATACAGAATATGCAGAAGGACCAAGTGATGCTGTATTTTGGCCAAGACATGCTAAACTGAACCTCACTGTTTTTGAATGCCATTTTAGTTTCATAGCTACAGTGTTGTTTTTTTATGTTTTTTTTTTTTTTTTTTTAATAACTGTGTCAATCCTTTACCCTTCAACATAAACGTCTGGCCTGAGTGTTTTTCATTTTGTTCGAACAAGAAATCTGTCCATCATCGCTTTATAAAAACTCTTATTTTAAGACTCAGCTGCTTAAACCACTGAGCAGCCTTTACCATGGATGTTGCAAGATTATCTGTGACTGTTGTGCATGTTTGTATTTGTGTACAGACGAGACTCAGTTAAATTCATGAGTGCATATGAAGTCTGTGTGTGGACAGCATGTATGTATATAAACATGCATATAGGTGTGTGTATCTATGGATATGAATGTCTGTGTGTGTGTGTGTGTGTGTGTGTGTGTGCGCGCACCTTGCGTGTGTCACATGGGACTTGGCCTGAAACAGTGAGTCAGAGGAGGTGCCAGCTTATGGCTGATTGCAGAGAGCAGCTCACAGAGGTGAAGCACTCATGTTGTCTCCTACAACAGCCTGATTTATTCCTCCGGACGACTGATTGAGGCGAGTCACTCTTAATGCTCTGCAGAAAGGGAACTACAGGCTGAGGTCAGAGAGGCTGCGTCCAGCAGTAAAACCGCTCTGAGGGCAGGTATCCAGCTATTTGGCAGCATCGACTTCTGATAGTGCTTTCTGGTGCCAACCTTCCTTCACTCTTGTTTGCTGGACGAGCTCGACAGTAACACTGAATCTGATTTACTGCGAGTGTTTCTCCTCTCGTCGCTGCCACATGTGAATCGCTGAACGTATTTCCGCTGATTCATCCGCACCTGTGGAAAAAAATCCTCACTCAGCCTGCTCCATCCAGATTGGACGGATGAGGGATATGAAAAAAAAAATGGAGGAAATGACACAGCGTTAAGCAGCATGCACCGAGTCCGGGTTCAAGAGCCGGGTCAGTGCAGAGATTCAACCCCCTGGTACTGTGAAATGCACAAGACCAAGGGGCAAAAAAAAGGCGAGCACAAATCAAGCTTTACTGCAGTAATTGAACTGAAGTACTGCACTTGGGTTTATCTCTCTCTCTCTCCTGCCACAGCCTCGGTTGGAGGCAGCCAGATGGGACAGAGAGTGGTCTTGAGCGACCTCTTTATCGAGGAGCGGCCCCGGCCTGACCCGAGGACCAACACGCCGCCGGCCAGAAGAATCCACGAGCAGAGAGAGACGCAGGAATCTCCAGCCGGGTGACGTCACAGGCCAAATTAAGATTTCCCCTGTGAAGTGTCCACTCCAAAGACAAAGAGCTGAAAAACTCCTCTCCCACCTGTCCTGCTTTTATCCCTTTTTAAAACGCTCTTTACTGCCTCCAAATAAACTGAAAGTGAGACTTCACCTGCTGTCGTCTGTGCGCTGGTGGACGAGGACCGAAAAAGAATCTGGGGGTGCTGAGATTGTGTCACGGTCACTAAAAGGCAGGTGTTCGCTAGACTCTAAAACTAAAGTCCACAACACTTTTCAAAGTCACATGGACGACAATCCTGGTGCTTTAGGTGCAAAAGCATTTCTAAGACACACAAAGGAGTCAATGGTGTCATGTGCACACACACCTACACACATGGAAACATGGAGATAACCTACAGTGCAAAAGACTTAATTAAAAGGTCAGATGGACACATGCTAACACACAGTGACACATTCAAGATTGATTGTGCACCTGAGCAACACACACACACACACACACAATGCAAAAAGAAAGTGACACAAGTGTTAAGTGAGAACACACAGAGGTGGCTGCAGGTTATGTGTATGTTAATGTGTCACTGATAAGAGACTCTGCCTCACATTGTTCAGAATATCAATTCACCACAGTTGGAGTTTGGGCAAAACAAAACAAATGATCAGCACGTACAGCATCATGATGCAAAACAGAGAGGGGGGGCGTTGTTCGTCAATATCCCTTCTTTTAAAATTCAAAAGCACTCTGTTCACAGCGAGTGATTATTTCCCCATAACCTGCACATCTCTCCCCTAAATTACCGTCATCCATCTCTCTCCGTTTATCCCTGCACACACACACACACACATCGCCTGCCCAGAGATGGAGCTGTGAGGAGACAAGTCGCCTCCGATTGTCGTTATTTGTTTGAGAGGCGTCACTGGAAAATTCAGCTTAAGTGATCACTTGCGGTGTTTTTGGAACAATCTGTCTGAAATTCTCCTTTTGTTTTGATGGGGGGAAGGTGGGGGGGGTTGTTGTTGTTGTTGATGGAGAGGCGAGAGTCGCACTTTTTCTGCCCCCCTCTCTATCTCTCCTCTTTCTCTCCCTCCCTCCCTCCATCTCTCCGCGATCCGTCTCGGGCGTGCGCGTCAACGCCTCGCGCACGCGCGCACGTGTTGGTTATGCATGCTCCCACGTGCACGCGCGCGCAGAGGCAAATGGAGTCACATGCAGCTGTGGCGTCTGGCTCGGAGAGAAGGGAGGCAGCTTGAAATGACACTTGCATTACAATGGCATTAATTCAGAGGAAGGAAGGGCTTTTTTTCATCCTTGTTGTTATTATTATTAAAATATGCGCATGCACCTGCAGCATCAGGTTATGAGCATGAAATATGAGCAAGAGGATGGAGGAGGGAGGAAGAAGTGCATGCATCCAAACATTATTTGTGTCATGATTTTAACTTAGTTGCATTGGGAAGCTTTGCAGAAATGATGCAACACTCACATCCCCCAAAACGTCGAATGATGTGATTCCACATAGATGCACACAGACGGATCTCTCATTGAATACAGAGGCACATAAGCCCGTGACGTCCCTCATAACTAATCACGCACATGCACTACTTTAACCACGCGTGAGGAGGCAACACACACACACAGAGTCAGAGAGGAAACGTTGCACTGCAGACCAGACTGACGTGACTACACTGCCAGCTCACTCTGCCTGCTCTCATGAAAATAAAGCCACAGTCAAAACTGGAAAAAGGAGAAAAATGCAAAAAAATCAACAGCTGCATTTTTTTTAAACATATGCAACCATGATTTACATTATGATCATAAACTACCCATAAGCCCCCCCCTCTCTCTCCCTCTCTCTCATTCTCCTCCTGTAGTCCTCGGTGATGAAAATGTCCTCTGATTTGTAGTTTAACTTGAAATACGCAGACGACTACAAAAATACACGCCGGTGTATCATCAGCCCAATTTTTTTTTTCCCTCTCTCTTTTTTTTTTTCCTCCCTTGCAGATGCACGCAGCTCAGCGCTCCTCGCTGGTCTGAGCTCAGTAGTCTTGAGCGGCGCGGCTGTGGCTGTAGCAGAATATCGGGGCTGTAAACAGAGACGCTGCTGCCTCCATGCCAAACGCAGGCTTTTAGGAGACGGTGAGCGCTTCGAGGAGGATTTTTATTTTTTTTTATTCGCAGAGGGAGCCTCGTCTCATCCGTGCGAGCTGGTGAGGAGGAAAAACACCATTTTCTTCATCTTTTTTTTGGAGGTGTCTTTTTTGTGTGTGCGCGCGCTTGTCATCCATTCCTGTTTTTTTATTTCTCTCTTTTCATCCCAACTCAATCTCTCTTTCTTTTTTTTAAATGACTGATGCTTTTGTCCATGAGATGATAAATGTCATTTTTATCCCAGTGGAAATCATCACGTAGGAGTCAGGGAGCGCGATGGGGGGAGAGAGAGAGGGGGAGAAAAAAAACAGTTGAAAATGTAAGAGGATTTTTATTTAGCAGCCACTGAGGAGAGATTATGGGCGACAGCAGTGGAAGTTAAATTGTGCTGCATATAAAATGGGCGGGCTTGTCTTTTATATTAGGTTGGTAAGAGAGGCTGATTCTAAAATTAAACCCTCTGCGCTCTGGACACATGCACTTTATTTACAGGCTGGGATTGATGAGCTGAAACATTTATTTTGGATTGAAATGCGCGCACACACAGGCTGGATTTGTTAGTTTAGCAGAACAGTGTGTGTGTGTGTGTGTTTGAGTGTGTATGTGTGTATGTGTGTGTGTGTGTTGCCGACAGACTGAGAGAGTTCAACTCACCACAGCACCGCCAATGAACAGTGAGAGAGACCTGCGCATATCGTCAGCAGCCGCTTCTCCAGCCTCGAGCTAAAAATTCGTCAGATCTGAGATCACAGAGGATTTTTTTTTCTCCTCCTTCCCCTCATTCAGTCCGGCTAGAAAAAGATATTCTGAAAAAAAGTTTGCGGATATAGCCAGCGGACAGCGAATATACCCATCATTGCTGTGAGTGATTTCATTTTTCTCGCCTTTTTTTCCGAGGCAGCAGGAGAAGGAGAAGAAGAAGAAGAAGAAGGGGGGAGAGAAGGAGACTCGGATTTAGAGAGAGAGGAGGTTTGTGTGGTCGCTAGAATCGAGTTTGATCGTGGGGGGAGAAAACAGGGGGTTGATTCGGGAGCCGGGGATTCGATGGCGATCGGGAGCAGAGCCTTCAGGTTTCAGCACCGCGGACAGCGCTCCGAATGAAAAAAACAGCACATTTGCTTAATTGCTCCGCCGCGCACGAGCCGGATCTCCGTGCGTGCATTCACAGCATCTATGCTCTAGATGGGGGGGAGATGCCAGTTGCATGCTAAAATCTCCATCCGTGCATATGCTGAGATGTGTTGAGGAGAGAGGGTGACATTTCCTCTGAATAACTTAGAAAGTGCAGGATTCGCTCCTGCGTTAATCTGCATCATCCCCGCTTTGTCCAAATCCTTGTCCACCAGAAGGATTTATTTGATTTTGATTTTAAGAAGAGGGGGTGAGGGGTGGTAGTGGTGGTGGTGGTGGTGGGGGCATTGTGCGTCCTCCCATCAGCTCGCAGTGCACCTTGGAACATCAACTACAGCAAGGGTATTGTCTTCTATTGTGAGGAAGGATTTGGTGTGAGATCCTGCTCTTTTTTTCTTTGTAAGTCATCGCTCCTCTCGTGCACGCATCGGTTATACCCCCCCACACAACCCCCCCCCTCAAAAAAATGGACCGTGGATGTGAGCATTGTGTTTTGCATGCGCAATAAGGCAGGCTAATTGCTCGCATACTTTACGACCCGGCTGACATCATAGCTTGATGATTGAGGAAGGAAGCTCGTGCTCTTCTGTGAAGGGGATTTTTGATATTGCGGTAACCGCCGCGTCTCACATTGCAGGGTCTGGAAGAGGAGGCTGTGCACAGGTGCTACGAGCTCACACAGGCTGTTATGTGGTCGATGATGTGTTGCCTCGTTATTTCTTCTTAATCATTATGCGCTACAGATGCAGCCACGCCGTGTGCTGCTGCTGTGCACCGAGTGTCAGTCGTGAAAGTCGTTTTCACGCCGGGTGTCTTTTTCTCATCGTCGAGATGCTGAGCGGCTGTTTAAATGCGGTCTCTCTCCGCCACCCCCCCACCCCCCCGTAGTTAGGCTGCAGAATGTGTTCCTGTCAGAGTGGCGGATCATTCAGAATGATGATGTGAAGTGCGTGTGTCAAGTGGCATGTGATGGCCCGATGCATGTGGCAGGGCCGTTTGCTTTGATTCATGTGCTGTCAGTGAATCTGTGAGAGATCGTTCGAGGCAGGAACATAAAACCTGGAGAGGAACAAGCCTCCACCTTGCTCGCTGTTTTTGAGCACATCTCCATGCTTTTGTTGACACATGATGATGGTGATGCAGTTAATGGTGGACCACTGGCTCATTTGACTTGGTAATGATGCTCACTGTCTCTCTCTGTTTGTGACCTCCAGCGGTGAAAGGTCCTCATATTGCAACGATGTGTGGACGGAGCAGGACGGCCTTTCTCTGTCTGTGGGCTTGCTTGCTCGTCGCCAACAGCGTGCTGGGTGGGAAAAGGTAAGAGCAAACTTTGACTTTACAAATGCATATGTGATGTGTGTTACATTGGCTCATTGGATAAACCCATGCATATCCTATAGACAAGACTCGGATTTGAAGCCATGAACAGAATTTGTTGGAGGTCTAAATATTGCCTATGTGATCTTGACTGGAAAACTGTAATTGCATGAAGTGACATTAAGGTGACAAGCTGTGAAGACCACACTGCATTTGGCAAAATACTGAATGCAGTTTTTTTTTTTTTGACAAGGACAATTATCTTCCAATGCTGGTCTCAGTGTTTTGCCAAATGGCCAACTGGATAGTAAATATGTCTGTAAATCAGTCAGCCAGCCACCGAGGCAGCCAGTGGTTAACCTGCCGGGTTGATATTCTGTGGCTGGGTTTATTGGCTTACACCCTCACACAGCATATTCTCTGTGGTTGTAAGTGGGGCATCCCCACAGGACACCTCCATGCTTATAATTGCATGAAGGTAATAAGAAGTGCAAGACAGAGAGAGAGAGGAGATGAGGAGCCAAAATAGCCACTATCCATGTTAGCACAGTGCTACACTTATTTTTGGTTCTCGTGCCTTCTGGGCCAACATCTACATTCTCAGTTTTGAGACCTGGGCTGTGTTCGCTGGCGGATGTGTGTGCGCAGCATGATCTCTGGCACAGACGTGTGCACATGTGTTTTTGACAGTGACTGCAGGGAGAGTAGGCTCGATGTACAGACACGCTTCTCAATGTCAACAGCGAGGTGTTGGATGTCACCTAAGCAGAAGCAGACAGGAGCAGAGAAGAGGGGAGAGTGATTGGATGAGAGATGACAGCAATGAGATCCAGTTGTCATGTGACTGCAACTGCATTAATTCCCACATGATTCAAATGCTGGGCAGTCGCTCATATGTAGCATCATAATCTGACTCCTTGGATTAATGTGGCTAACTTTGAACACTACAGTAAATAAAGCTGCAGACCAGTCAAACATTCAAGGTTACAAATAAAGCAGCAAAGCCAAAAGTGCAAAAAAGCTCTCGTCCCAGGATGATTCTCCTGGAGAATCCTGGAGCGACTGAAGGGATCAGACTTTCCTGCACGCTTGAATAATTCAGCAGAACTGTCGCAGGCGCTTGACTTGAACAGTGATGTCTCGAGATGGTCCGGCTTTGCTTCTCTCTCAGCGACGACAACAACCACAAACACTCACATGCATGTTTCAGCTCGCACGCCCTCGGCACATGCACAGATGGAAATATGTGATGCGCTGCCATACGTCATTATTGCACGCTGATTTGATCTGAGGTTTGAGATGCTGACCAGCCAGTGGAGGGTGTGACACACTGGTTTTTTTATGTGCTGTGTGTGGAGCACATTAGAGAAATTGTAAAAGTACTGATTACTTTACTGAGAAACTGTCACTGCAAACTGCAAAGCAATTATCACCCAAAGATTTACTGTATAATCCAGTTCCCTTTTTGAAGTCAAACACAGAATCACACACACACACATACACACACATACACACACCTTGGGGGATTTCAACGAGACACGGTAATCAGGAAGACCTAGCACTCTGCTACAGTGTGTTGCCAACGCCAGAAATTGTCTTATAATTAGATATCCGAGTGACGAGAGAGACAGGGAGAGAGAGAGATACAGTAAAATGGAGAAAGGGAGAGAGACGTTTGGCAGAGCGAGTGTGAGCGGCACTGTTGCTGTTCAGATGACCTGTAGATGGGGATGGTGTACAATGTTTTATGAGGAAGTGGCCCCTGGCTGATAAACATGTGTATTCTTCCACAGCACCTCTCTCTCTCCATTTTCCTCTCGTTTCCTTGACATACGACCCCAAACTCCCCAGCACTCATGTTTCCCATATACACTGTAAAAAAAATCGTTAAAAAAAGATGTGCAACATTTTTTCATGTATTCATAAGATGGAAGGATTTTGGTTTTCTCCTGGGTTGAGATATTGAACTGGACATGTTAAGCACCAGTCATTTTCACCTTTACTTGTAACGATGGATGTTTTCCTTGTATTTCCCCCTTGTTAAGTGTACTTTAATTATTGGTGAACTTGAAAGAGCTAAGGCACAACCTGGCTTGTTTTCGCTGTCGTTGGAGACTATAACAAGAGGACTGTAACCCTCGGGGCAGACTGGAAACTGTTTCGCTGTCTCTCTTTGATTTTTGCGAATCGGAAATGCCGAAATAAATGTAGAAAGTGGGAATATGAAGCAGGGAGGGAAAGAGGAGGTTGTGTCTAATTTCAGCCTCAGCTGACGTCCCATGGATGCAATTTCTGCTTCCTGTATTTAGATCTAATTGGCTTCCCAGACCTGAACAAAACCGATTAATTATTGTTTTGAATGGAGTATTTCAAAGCTGTTACCTCCAAGACTGACGCAAAGCAGAATTGCTCATCACAGTTTCTACAGTTTTAACACTGGCTTTGATTTTTTTTTTTTTTTTTGGCAGATAGAGGGGACGCTTGCGAATTAAGGGGAATTGGTGGCAGAGAGAGATGCGCATTAACCCTTTTAAACAAATCCATGTGTGACGCGGATGCCACGTCCTTATTTAGAAAGCAGAATGTTTAGCTGCTCACAGTCAAAGCTGGAGGATCTGCCTCAATCCCACAGCTTTGACTATGAGCTGTCTCTCTAAAACGCCACTCCCCAGTTTCACTTAACAGTATCCTCACCTTTTCCCAACCTCGCTCTTCTGCTGTTCATCCCCCCTCCTCCGTGGCTCTCTGTCTCTTCTTCAGAGCTTTCCATGCATGTTCCTCCAAACGCCACTCTCCCTCCCGCCATCCCTCCTGCTACTCTCCCTTCCCTCCCGTCGCTGGTCCCTGCTAACTAATCTTGATGACCTCTCCCTCTCCTTGGAGCCATTCAGCCAGCAGAGCTTGTTTCCAAACACTTGCTGTTTATTTAGTATGCAATCAAACCAGACGCTATTGGCATAAAAAGGGGGAGCGGATGATTGCTTAGCGGCGTACAATACATTGTTGGAGACTTTCATCTGATTATTATCTGCACCAACACGCATGCAAACATATGCATGAATACGCACACAGGCTGGCATGTGTGCTCAGACCCCGAACCTATGCATGCATTAATTCAGGTATGCAAACACACACACACACACTGAACATTCCTGTCACATCCTGCCTTTATGATACACAATGTAATTAGGGTCTGTATTCCTGATTATGAGTGTCTTGAAATATTTATGCGTGGAGATGCTGCAAACTCTGCTCTCACAATTACCGATGGTGACTGTTTTCGGCATCGCTCTGAGCATTTTGTTTCATGTTCAAAGAGCACATTCAGCAAGGCCTTTGTGCTCTAAAAGACCATATTAAGGTATAAATAATGTATTGTGATTTCTGTATTCTCTCTCACCGTGAGATCGTGTTGATGTGTGTGTGTGTGCACGTGTGCTCTGCATGCCCAGTTTTACATCCCACTGGTGACGACTTGCGAACATACCTTTATTAACATACAGATTTTCTGAGGCGATAACGCAGGATAAACTGGCGCCGTGGGATATCCTCTCAGGTCCACCTTTGAACAATCACTCGCTCATTCATCTCATATCAATATTATCTAAAAAACCTCTCGGTCACACACTGTGAATTGTAAACTGGAGTGTTCCTGTGCATTTTTTCACAATGTTATTCATGATGCATTATGTGCTGCCCATGTACTTCACTACACAGCAAAGATCTGCTTTCTTTGTCTTTGATATATGATTCAGATTCAGAGTTTGTTCGTACTCTCCTGGCAGTTCGGACTGTGGTTTTGGACTCTAGCTGTGACGACTTTAAATCTTCTTCTTCTTTGCTTTGCCAGCTCTGGGCAGAACGGCATGACAGATGAACAGAAAGATAACACTACAGTGTTCACCAAGATCTTAGACAGCCTTCTGGATGGCTATGACAATCGCCTCAGGCCAGGACTGGGAGGTCAGTAAACCCGAGTCGATGAATGTATTTTTTCCCTTGTGATGACTGTTTGAATCACTGCTTCTTTCTTTTTCATTTTGAAAAATGCAAATCACATCCAGAGCACTCATACAAATAGCTGCCTCTCCATATAACTACACATAGTAATATAACATATGACTGAATCTTATGGAGGTGTTTCAGTGTCAGAATTTGTGTGTGATGATTAAAAAAACAATTCACTCTTCACCTGCCACTTTTGTGAAACAGTGAATTGCCATAAAGACAGCACTTCCAATGGAGCGAACAGTGGATGTCATTTTATTGTGCCGGCTCCTCTTCACTCTATTGTCAACTGTCCATTGTTAGAGAGAGAGAGAGAAACAAAATGGCAGAAAGACCGAGAGCCGAATCCAGAGACCGAAAATGAGAGAAAGAAACAGAGAGTAAAAAAGAGAAAAGAGGGAGAGATAATGTGAGAATTGGTGTGTGAAGGACACTGAGGATCGCGCAGTGTGATGCAGCAGGCATCAAACAGACAGGCGAGTAAAAGCAGGCCTGCTAGAAGTTCAGCAGCCGAGGGGGAGAAATTATGGATTATGATGGGTATCATTCATAAATCATGCTGTCATAGTTCAGTTTTCAGAATCACAAGGAAGGAAGCCTCACACACACACACACACACACACACCAGTAGAACCCCCAGTGGACCCATTTTGGCATCAGTATTATGGGACCACAGTGGCATATTTTCACTAATACAGCAATGCACAAATTTATTAAGAGACTGAACCACTGTCCGGGTAATGGAGCTGACACTGAAACCAATACCAGCAGAAATAGTTATCGACATCCCAAACTGGCATTTTTATGGTGGTGTTTTTTTCATTTTTCAATGTGTGTGTTAAAAATAACGTTGACTGGATTGAATGGGTGAGAAGCTATAGCCAGGTGGTCTTGTATTAACAGGTAGTTAGGGGCTAATGAATGCCACTGATAGTCACTCACTCTGGCAATTTCCTGCTTCAACAGAGCGTGTAACTGAAGTCAAGACTGACATTTTCGTGACTAGTATTGGGCCAGTTTCGGACCATGACATGGTAAGACTCTTTTCGCCTCTGTAAATGTCACTAGCTTCCCCCCCTCCTCCTCCTCCTCCCTCACCCCCTGTCTCCTAACCTCTCTGGACACGACGGTCTCCAAGCTGGGAGATGATTATTAATTTGATGATTCATTCCATTAATTCCTGATGTGTTAATAAAACTGTCACATGTGTGAAACGTATTTTCTGGTGCGTGGTCCGTAATCCCTCTCTACATAAATGCCACCCAGACTGAAATACGACTGTGTGACTTTTACGTGCGTGTTGAAATATCCTGCAGAGAACAAACTGTTTATTTGTCAGGGATTATTAAAAATAGCAAAACAAATACTCTGTTTGTTTAGTTTGTAATGATTCAGAACTGAGCTAAGAAACATTTGGATATTGAGGTTCATGGATCAGAATGTAGCAAAAATAATCAATTCATTAAATAAATAAATAAAATAATCAGGCGTTGATCATCATCATCATAGCTGTACCAGATTAAGCTGATTATTATTTCGCTCCTGAAATCGAATTAAATTGCCTCAAATGTAGCCAAACTTTATGTTACCTGTTGCTGTGATCCGGAAGGTCAAACTGTTGTCAAATGTCATGATATGATGAGATGATTTGACGGGAGGTGTCCATGAAAAAAAAAAAAAGAAATTCAATATCAAATTAAAACTCAGCATCAAAATATGAATCATCACGTTTGTGAGCCTTCTTCAATACGCTCTCTGCAAAAGAGCTGCGGGCTGCTCAAACATCTGATCTTTGCACTGTGCACCGGAAACCAATTAATCTCATCCAAATGTCTCTCTGCCTCTCCTTTGCCACTTGAAAAAAAAAAAAAAAGAAAGAAAAAAAGAAAACTCCTGTTATACGCACGTGAAGTGTGTGTACTCTATTTGACATAATCTGAGTTAATTGCGCTGGCTGACGTGCAGCCCAGGACTATTTTGCTGCTGTGTTAAAGCCAGAAGGGGCTTAAGAAGAGCTAAAGAACATTCTCTCCATCTCCAGCCTTTTCCTATCCCCCTCCGTTACCTTGAAGCTCTGTTTCAGTTCATACTAATTATCTTACGCGCGGGCCGAGAGGAAAGGGGAGGGGGGGGGCAAGAGAACAAAAACAGACTGAACTGTAATTTTTACAGTCTCCCTTTACTCTGCCGGGCAGTCATGTGGAACCATTAAAATCTGCTCTCAGCTATAGTCATTAGCTGCCTTCAAAATGAAATGTCCTCCTAATTTTGTGTCCAGTTCTTCCTGTTTGCGTCCAGTGTAATTTAGATGAGTGAGAAAAGAAGTTTCCCTAAAGATAAATGCTAACAACCGTCATTTTTTGGCGCTTACCTAACAATGCAAAAAATGATCAAACACCAAATGAGCCACCATTTGGATAAACTGACCAGAACGTAATTATGTAAATAACAGAATGAAAGAAAAAGAAAAAAGGCAACCACACATCTGAAATAGAGGACCATTACTCTAACAATGAAGGATTTTTTTAAAAAAAGATACCAGCCACAAAACCATCCGCTAGATCTCCTCTGTGTTCGCCAAAGCCTTTAACATGAAGAGACAGTTACCAGCAGGGAAACTAGGCCAAGGCTACCGTAAGAAAGTCAAAGTGACACGAGGAAGAGAAAAAGGGAAAAGTGAGAAAAAAGGGAAAAATAAGGTTGCATTACTCAGCATGTTCCCCCAGCCACCTATAGCAGATACATAGAGAGCTACCAGGTTGATTTCTCTTTTGATGACTTGTGTTTTACCCTCGCCGTCCACCTGCAGGAGTACACCATCGACGTCTTCTTCAGACAGAGCTGGAAGGACGAAAGGTTAAAGTTCAAAGGGCCCATGGCCGTGCTGCGTCTCAACAACCTGATGGCCAGCAAGATCTGGACCCCCGACACCTTCTTCCACAACGGCAAGAAGTCGGTGGCCCACAACATGACCATGCCCAACAAGCTGCTGCGGATCACGGAGGAGGGGACGCTGCTGTACACCATGAGGTAGGCTGCCGTGTTCTCGTCGACTACACCGGCGCCATAAAGGATGTGAGACGGAGGATGAAATAGAAAATTGAAAAAAAAAGCAGAGACCTTGTATCATTTCAATATCAGTGCACGTTTCATTCGCTGAAGAGGACGGAGGGTTAAGGGAATCACTGACTCTCTTTTTTTCATCTGAATTGAAAAGATGTCGTTTTGTGTTAAGAAATTGTGAAAAACGCGGCTGGTGACAGATTAAGTGATTTCAGCTCAAAAAAAGGGATACAGTCGGCCTCATTCCATATTTTTTCAGCAGACGCCATCGAACAAACAGGCAACAATGTGTCACCCATCTCTCAGCGCTTTACGACTTTCCTGTCTGTAGCGCTCAAGCCCCGAGACCATTCGGAAACACAAATAGCTGCTCAGTAATTTCAGGAAACAGCTCAGCTTCGACGTGTAACTCTGAGGTAAATAGTGCATTTGTTGGGGTCCATTTTCGGCTGCAGATTAATACACATTTGGTGCGCTGGTAAGGATTTACAGCCCCAGAATGGTTGACTAAATTATAGTAAAAATGTTCGTATAAATGGAGGAACATCACCCAGTGCAACAATGTGGTTCTTTTAGTAGTTTTTGGAAAGTTAGAGTTCCCTGGCACAGAGGATTAAGCTAAATCAGGCGTTTAGCTACACAGACAAAACTTAGTCTCAAATGAGTAAGATAATTTTATTGTTGGTTTTTGGTGCATTAGTTTTGGGAAAGGAATTTTTTGCCAGTGGGAATAAAATTGAAAATTACCAGGTTTATCTTTTCAGGTATTTAATGCAATATTTGGTGCATTATTGTTGTGTTATTTGTTGTTTATTTACTGTTATTAAACAGTATGGTTTAGGGTTAGGGTTAGGGGTTAGGGTTAGTCTTATGTGCATCCCTTGGTCAATGCACATAAGACTCCACCTTATAGTGTTAGATTTGCTGCATAGCTCATTTTACACATGACTCACAACTAAATTTCTATTTTTATATTTATTTGTTATATATTGTTCTTTAGAGATTATCGTCAGCCATTTCTAAGCTCTGCGTCTCGCCTAAAACCTTTGTTACAATTCATCATTTTTTTCCATTGTAGTGTTCACCAGGAACAATAAAATAGTTTATCCTGTCATGATTTATCACTTCGGGGATGCTACCTGACAGTTGCGAGCAGGAAGATAAGGTGTACGACCAGCTGAGCCGAGTTTAGACCCACTCGTGGCACCTCGGTAGCCTTCAGCAGGAGAGGAGGTGAATAAGAGCTTAAAAGACAGAACAAAACCTTGATGCACACCAGAGAGCCACGCTAATGTGTGACGTCTGAGGCGAGGCTCGTAAAACATTTGTTTTAGCATGTTTACTAGCGGAGGGGGAGGGGGTGGAGGCGGAGCCCATATTGCTGTCACAGATGAGCGAGATGAGGGATGGATGGGAGATTAGTGTGTCACGGGTGGCCTGACATGCTGTTTTTCACCAAGCTGTCAGGAAATAGAAACTCACAGCTCAGGGAACTGGAGCGTTTTCTGTTGGTTTGGGGGGGAAGTATCTGCAGTTTGACAGTGTTTGGTGCTGAGAGACTGGGGGGAAAAAATAGTGCACCACATGTTCCTGGTGCCTGGCTGCACTGAAATGACGTTGGTGTGCTTCAGTTCCTCACTTCCACCATATTTTCCTTCTTCCTGGCTTGGCCACATGCTGTTTTTCCTCTTTTCTAATTCGCTATCTGTTTGAATCTCTCTAGGCTTACAGTAAGAGCAGAATGCCCCATGCACCTGGAAGACTTCCCGATGGATGCCCATGCTTGTCCGCTGAAGTTTGGCAGCTGTAAGTGGCCTCACACACAACCTCACCTACATGCACATGAACAGACACACACCTCGCCGACACACTCACTACCTCTTCTAACTGGAAGCTCGACCCCGGCACCAGTCCCTGATAAGACATGACAACAGCTGCTCTACCAGAGGAACTGTTTGCCAAGGCCCCTCTGGTCCCCCCCCTGTTCAACCCTGCAAGACCCTGCAAGACCCCGGCAGGCATGCAGCGCCCAGACCTGTGTTTATCCAAGGCGGCGCTCTCTGTAATATTTCCAGAGCATCACACCAGCTGCTCACCGCTGACAGCTACCCCTACCCTGCATCATCCTCGAGAAGACATAACGAGAGATAGAATGATGGAGGCTGGAGATAAGAATAGAGAAATGGGGGAGAAAGACTAAAGGGGCAGAAAAGCTGAGAAAGCGAGGCAAAAAAAAAAAATACAGCGAATGCGATAGAAGCCAACGTCACACCGTTCCTCAGACAGCTGCACAGCGTGAGTGAAAGGACCCAGCCTCAACCCCCCCCCCCCCCCCACCCCCCCTCTTTAAATTGAACTCACTCCCTAAATATTTCAGTGATGAGCTCTCTTCCTTATGCTGCAGTCTGCAGTCGAGCCATCCTTTCCTCTGCAGTGGTCGAGCCACACTGCAGCTTTGACAGGTTGGGTGGCCGGAGGGAAGGAAAGACTGACTTGGCTGTTTTAAGGTCATGTTGTCCTGTTGGGATGTTGTTATTTTGTTTTCTTATAAGTCGAGGGATGACGCGATGCGACACGACATGGCATCCCACGATAAAATGTTAAAATGAGGAGAGAGGACAAAATATGAAACAGGATGAGCTTAGATTAAAAAAAAAAAAAAAAAAGAAAAAAGATGAATCAGTGGAGATGAGTTTAGTCGACACTCTAACAAGGTGAAAGAAAAGGATAATGTGCTTAAAAGGCAAATGAGACAAGACAGGCAGAAGTGAGATGAGAGCAGACTAGACGAGATGAGAGAAGACAAGATGAGACAAAATGAGATGAGGTAAAACAAAACTAGGGGATTTGAGAGGGAGACCTCATTCCAGATTCATCTTTTTTTTTTTTTCCACCTGGCATCCCTAGCAAAAAACACCCTGCAAGGCAACACATGATGGCCGACAACCAGCAGCAAAATAATTCATAACCTCTCACTCCCTTCGTCCTTGTCAGACGCCTACACTCGAGCAGAGGTGGTGTACGTGTGGACCAGGGGGGCAGCCCAGTCCGTGGTGGTGGCAGAGGACGGATCCAGATTGAACCAGTACGATCTGATGGGGCAGAGCGTGGACTCTGGCGTGGTGCAGTCCAGCACAGGTAGGCTTCACTTCAGCTGCTTTTAATAGCACAGTTTACAGTGGAATAAATACATGTTTTGATGGGACATTTTGCACTTTGAATTCAGCCTTGTCAAATCTCATCAAAGCAATAGAAACTGCAAATTCTGCATTAGCTCGTCCGCATCTTCGCTGGTATTAGTTTGTCGCTTTACGTATGACAGACCATGTCCCAGATTCATAATTTCCCTACTGGCCATTACAGCTTTTTTTTTCCCTTCCACCTCCGCCTCTCTCAATTGATACAGGCAAAAATTAGTGACAGCATAAAATGGGTGACCTGTTTGCAGTGACGCTAGCTGCAGGCAGAGAGTAATGCTTAAGACAGCCCTATCCCCCAAGCCACGCTTTTCCATATTAGCAACAAGCTCTCAAGTGACTGTATCTACCAAGCTTGAGTGAATAAGCTGTGTTGATATATAAATGCATTCTATTGTTTTTTTTTTTCTTTTTTTCAACCCAGTTATTTATGTCTCTAGAAAACCGCAAAATCAGCATATCGTTCTAGCCGGATTAAAACCCCAGTGCTGTTCCTGTGACTGTCGTATTCTCTCTGCGACCGGGTCTGAATGCGTTGATGAAATGGATCATGCCTGGGTATTGAGTTTGTTGACAAATGGCACCTATAACTGTTCCAATAAATCTCAACTACAATAAAAGCGAAGGCCAAAACACAACAAACCATTTAGAGAAAAAAAAACAGGACTTTGGACGACAGGGACAGGTTCAATACATCTTCTAAATATATATTTTAAAAGTTTATCTGTGTGTTAATTCTGACGTCTTTACGTCTTTTGTCTGCTGACCGCAGGAGAGTACGTCGTCATGACAACCCACTTTCACCTGAAGAGGAAAATTGGTTACTTTGTGATCCAGACGTATCTACCCTGCATCATGACAGTCATCCTGTCCCAAGTGTCTTTCTGGCTCAACAGAGAATCCGTCCCTGCCAGGACTGTTTTCGGTGAGTCGTCTGCTCTCGTCTCTTCTAAACATCTGTGGGTAGAGAAATGAGCCCGTCAGCAGAAGGTTTCAAATCTGTTCCTGGAAACTCAGTGTGGGAGATCTGATGACAGGACATCAGGTTGGAAAGTGTGCTGCCATCGAGCAAGGCACTTTTTCTAAATGGAACAAACACATTCTCTTAATGTTATTATCATGTGATTATGATGTGATTTTACTTCATAAACTTCATAGATATGTTGAGGAATGTAATTTAAATAAGTATGGCATGAATTAAAAAACGCCATGCTGGGATTTGGAAATTATGTTCAACCCATTATGATGGAATTACCATTGGTTAACATACTAATGATTGCACTGTGCAGGAGTTTATTATATCAGCATAATACATCACACACTCAATACATGAGCTCATAGCTTAAAAGAAATGTGCCACTTATTCCATCCTTCCCCTCCCTTCTTGTAAAACAGAAAAAAGTGTGGATTTGGGTTTTTTGATCCGAAGATAAATGACTGTAACACCCCACGATTGAATTGTAAAATCAAATACTTTAGAGACTTGGCTTCGGACTTAATAGAAGCAACTGTGAGATAAACAGCCTTTTCCACATACTGCTGTCGGTGGCCCTGGAGTGCAGCTTTGTTTCTTTGCACCAAGATTGGGAGAAAAAAATGTCTTTGCTGTCAATATTTTCTACAGTGTGAATAGCACATCTTAATTTGCTATACAAGACAAGACCCCAGTGTCCAAAAAAAAAGAAAAAAAAAAATGGATGTGGTGCTCGATCGATTGCCTCATGGTACGACAGTATCAAGGGGAAGCAAAGTATGTGATGGCTTCTTGATATCAAGCAGAAAGATTCTCTGATAAGGCCAAAGATCGGTCATTTAAAGGAATGGTATTGGGAAATTAGTGTTTTTGCTTTAGCTGGTGAGCAGAAGGTGATTAGCCTAGCATAGCATAAAGACTGGACGCAGGGGGAAAAGCTAGCCGAAGCTCGAAAATATCAACACATTTAAAGTTAATTCATTTACATATATGATTGTTTAATGTGAACATAAACAGAAATAACAAAGTGACTTCCTGTTGGTATCAATCGTATCATCTGATTTTCAGGCACGTTGGCCGAAATGTTGAACTGTGTCCCTTTAAAGAATACATGTTGAAAAGACTGATTGAACGTTTGCATATATACAAACCTCATGGTACAACATTTCCGTTCTGCTCTATTCTGTCTCTGCACCAACGAGGTGAGCGCGAGCTTTAATCAGTCGCGGCTGGCTGCAGTAGAATTTTAAGCACACGGCTCAGTGTGAATTTAGATTTACGTGCTCTGAATGTGGTGTCCACAAGTGTGTGTGTGTGTCTGCCTGTGTGTGTGTGTGCAGATTGTGTGTCGTGTGCATGTGTCTGGCCATGTGTACGTGAGTGTTTGTATGTGTCTTGTGTGTGTGTGTATGTGTGTGTGTGTATATGTTGTGTATCTGTCTGTCTGTCACACTAAGGTCTTACATAATAGCGCCCAAAAGGAAAGCTCTTGCTAGTCTGCAGCATGCTCTGTAGCAGCAGAGCACAGCAGCAGGCAGAATGTCCTTGAGTTACCTCGCCCTGTACTCTTTCTTCTTCTCTTTCTTTCCCCTCTCTCTCTCTCTCTCTCTCCTTCTCATGCATGTCAGTGTCTCCCCTTGCCCACTACTTACAGAGCCGTCACACAAACATTATACATGCACCAGATTCTGCAGCTCTGCAGGTTCCCTCTACACGTCCTGCGATGTTTCAGTGTCTTCGAGCTCGTTGGCATGCGTGCGCCACAGCTAGCTACCTGCGGTGCTCGTCACGTGTCGAGGGGAAATGAGGATGGCCTAGATTAGATTCAAACAACTATCTAGGGCATGTGTGTGTCCCTCATGCTGCCGCTGCTGGTTCTGCTTGGCCAGATTACACGCGTGTGCACGAACACACGCAGTAAACACACGCACACGCTGCCACGAAGACGCAGCATCCCAGCACACTAGGTAGGTCATTCGTGTGATTAATATGCATCATCTGAGACGGCAGATGAATGAGGCCGTTCCTCAAAGAGGTTACAGTGTCAATATGACTGTAAATGAATCATTAAAAAGACATAGCAGACAATCGGGATCTTTCATCGGCGTCTTAATCCTGTGGCTATCGTCAGGATTTATGAGACGTATCATACCATAATACATGTGTCCAGTGCTATTAGGATGAGAGAGTACACGGAGCTGTCTTCACACAAAGGCTCTTACATACAGTCTTTATCTCGGTGAATCATGGGCAAAACACAAGCTAAAGAACAAGCTACCTGGCAACGCTCCGAGTCAACTCAAGAATAATGTGTTGCGTGTTCATGTTAGACAAAGGCTAATGTCTGTTATAGTGTCAGCGCTTGTAATGTTTGTACAGGGGGAAATGTGTCTCAGCACCATTTGTTCCGTTTTTTTCTGGTGCAGCTTTACGTTGCTGTTACCCTGATTATTTTGAGAGCTGGGCTTGTAAATGTTTTTTTAACTTTGCAGACATCAGAGTTTTGGGCTTGACAGGAGCAGTTTCAGGCTGCTGATACGTGCTGGAGTTCGAGTTTTAAGAAATGCACCTTGTATTGTACAAGTGAATGTTTGCTGCGTCTCTAAATCACTTTTACCTAAAAGTCACAGCAGTAATTTTACTAGATTTGACCTAGTAGCACAGAGGTCACCAACTATTTGTCAGATGGACAGAATTTTATCGGACAGTCACCTTGGGGGCCAGACCCTCAAATTAAAATTAAATAAAAATCAAATTTTGGCATAACATTATTATTTGATGTTGATATTGTTTATATTGTTTTTCCTTTTTATTACAAAACTGAAGGCATTTTTAGCCTTTATGAGTCAGGCTCCTATCACCTATACCACAGTCAGCCACCAGGAGACATTTTGCCTCAACTCAAACTAAGTCAACTTTATTTATAGAGCACTTGAAAAACAAACACCACGGAAGTGATAGGAAAAGGCCTCTTCACACAGGTAAAATGGCACTCTCAAAGGCCATGAAACGAAAAGTTGATGTGGAAAACAGATCCTTTAATGATGACTGGACTGAAAAGTACACATTTATCATGCCAACCTTCCGAAATGCATCACCTGTTTGCCTCATTTGCAATGAAACTGTTACTGTTGCAAAAGAATATAATCTACGCCGTCACCAGTTGCGGGCCGGATTGGACGGTTCGGAAGGCCAAATTCTGCCCGCGGGCCGCCAGTTGATGATCACTGTAGTAGCATTTCCAAGGTAGCACAGTCTAAATTTAATGGCGTCACATTAATATAAAACAAAATTACATGGTTAAAATTTCAATTCATAGAGAAATTAATGCATACATTGTTCTGCCCTATTAACAACACTGTCATAAATGTGTCACTTAATTACAACCTCTCATGCAAAAACAGGAACTGCCTCCCTGTATTTTTGCTTTTCAATAATAGATGCACGGATGAATAAATGAGAAACGCTTCACGTTGAGCACGTGGGCAAATGGGAATTAAATGAATCTGTGTGATTGTTCACTGTCGCATGTTATAAAGCGGGAAGAATTCTCTAATAAATGATAAAATTAATGAGAATCTTAATTTGCTGGGAGAAGTAAGGACGAGCATCACTCACATCCACAATGGTCATTAATTAAATCTTCAAAAGGAAAAATCTTTTTTTTTTTTTTTTTAAATCCGTCCCTGATGCAGCTTGTGAAAGAACAGAAAATACTTCTGATTCAAGACTTTTCAATTTACCGCCGTCCTCCGCTTGGAGCGTGCTTCGCTCTTGAAACACCGGGTTTGGCTGTAACGCTCCTGTCACGCCTGATTAGAGCTGTAAGAAATATTAACACTAAAGGACGCATATGTCACATTGTTTTCAGTCAGCAACGCTACATAGACCGTGTCTGAGACGAGCTCTAAGAGACAGAAACCCAAAAGAAAATATGGTGTTTTTTTAATATTCTATTGACTGTGGGAGGAATGACTAAACAAATGCACTTTAGTCATTCCTCCCGCAGACACCTATTCACAGCTTGGTTTCTCTCTGTTTTCATTTCAGAATCACAATCACAATGTATCAAATGATGCGCCGGCGCTGAGCATAAACAAACAACTACTGTAATACTATATCTGTTCTCTTATTACTACAGGTGTGATCAGGTTTATGTTGCCAAACACAGATGTCCGAAGCCGACGCGGAAACACCATTAACATGAGCGAATGCAGCATGGAAACGCTGTTTACATTACGATGTGTCTGCGAAGCGCAGCCTCCACACTAAATCATTTTCCTAAAGCCTGCCCTGTAGATGAATAGGCAATTTAAAAACACAGCAGTGGGTAGAGTTATCTTATTTATCATTGTGCCGATTAAGAGGCTGATTAGTTTATAGCCAGTTCGGTGTGGTGGAAAACTGTTGGCAGTTTATTTATTCGCAGGCCAAATGAAAACCAAAAGGAAACAGCCGCTGATGGTGCTGATATGGTGCTCCCTCTCTCTCTCGCTCGCTCGCTCTCTCTCTCTCTGTATCTAAGCTGATGGGGACAGCAGCGCTCAGAAGATTAGCTCACTTCCTT
>JBBMOC010000046.1:2852629-2870129 GCA_037975185.1 Centropyge bicolor
CAAATGGAGTCATTTAAAACCAGCTCTGGAGTCATGTTCTAATGAATCAACTTACTAGTGTTCTAAATTATTCCTAAGTGGGGCCTATCGCTAAACAGACACAAAGGGGGATCGTTCTTCCTGGGAGGGGGGAAAACGCATAGATGTCCACCTTGTTAGCACACACACACACACACACACATATGCACATACAAGCAACAAAACAAACCCAGCATTTAATGATCCTCAAATTAATGCATCGCTCCCAAACACCGAATGTTTTTCTCTCTCTCTTTTTTTTTTCTCTTTTTCTCTCGTGGTATTAAGACGTTGGAGGAGTTGGAAGACTTGTTTCCATGACAACAGAGCTTGTCAAACACAGTAAAGTATATGTGAGTCCAAGCGTCGGGGCGCTTTTGTGAGGACTTGTGTAATACCCAGTGGTGCTGCCTTCGTCCGCCCCCACAAAAATTAGCTGATTTACTGGCAAACCGAAATACCTGGCAGATTGACACGGCTCTGCTGCCACCCATCTCTCCATCCACCTTCCCTTACCTGCCTCCGTCCCTTCCTGCTGCTCTAACCCACGTATCTCTAAATATGCATATGGGCCTTCATTCTCCTCCCACTCGTGGATGTGAGTTATCTAGTTGTTCCCCGTAACAGATCTCCCTCTGAGCTCTTATTCATCTTGCTTCACTCCGTCTTCCCTCCGAACTCAATGAGAAGCAATGAATCTGAGGTGAAGCGTTTTTGTGCTGCGGCACCTGCTGAGGCCGTGAGTTCACATGACTGCTGGCGAAAAAAAATCCCTTCGCGCTGGCCGCTCTCCAGTGGAGAATATCCTGGCGCCCGCCTCATCCGCTGTGACACCTTGATGCCAGAGTCCACAGGAAATCTCAAGACGCTGTTTCAACCCCGAATTAAACTGCAACACGGAGCCGCTGCTTCCAGTCAAATTACAGCTGTGGCACCTTTATGTGATTCGCTATATGTGTCGATCCGGCGACTTACATTTGCGTGGAGCTAATTTGCAGCAGCCATTTAGGTAAACTGGCAGCGTTTAGTTCCAGTGCACAAAAGGTCTTTATGGCTTCGTGAAGGAAGGAGTTTGTGCGAAGCTTTGACGTTAACGTTTACACTTCTTTAAACGTTTACTTTTTATTTGTTATCACCGACACAACAGTTCTTCCCTAACCAACTGTTTACAGTAACACAATCATCACCATCTTAATCATGTTCAATTTGGCTCAGACAGATACTTTAGGGAAACAAACTATGAACAGTTTTCTGCATTATTGGTCCAGCACCTGATTTAGTTTGTGTGTGGGTGTGTTTTCCTTAAAAAAAAATACAGCACATATTCTCCCTAAAAAATGTTTTTTAGCCAATACAAATTATCTGTGTGTGAACATAATTCTGAGCTGAGATGGAAGGGTATGAAAATCTGGTTTGAATACATGACTAAGCATTACTTAATATTTTCATATCTCCTGCTGCCATGCATCCCCACAACAATATATCAACAAACCATTCAATGCCCTGCTTAGCGGCGGCTGCAGTGCAGAGCCTGGTCATGTGTGGATTCTGTGACATCACGTAACTGTGTTAATACACTTACTGTAGCAACAACAAAAAAAAGGATTTATACTTCACATCTCGGTGTATTCGACTGCGGCCACCTTCATTCAGAAGGAGTTTTGTCCTAACATCAAATTGGAATTGAATATCGCCATTGATGTGATGCTACTTGTTTTTCATTGGCTCCAGTTGCGTTCATGCCAAGTGCAATTACACTGAGTGTGATGACGAGGCAGGTGTTACTCTTGATTATCCCTGTATGTGCTTTTTAATCTAATTTGGGGTTGCCCAAACTTTTTCCCTCGGAGGGCCAAAACTGAAACTTGATGGCGGGCCGTCAGCCGAAAGCAAACATTTATTGTTTTATATTGCATTGTTTTGTATTGTGTTGTATTGTTAAGATGCAAAATGGCAGTGGGATCCCAAGTTCCCTTAATTGACTGACTTGCTGCACAAATTGTCAGTCTGTGCTCGCACTATGAAAAATAATTAGTAATTAGGGATCCTACATATTTAAAGAGCATTTTTAGTTAAGAAAGAAAAAAAAGCATAAACAGCCGTTTTTATTATATATATTTCATTTTAGTTTAGAAACATCTGGCAGCCAAATCGCACCTTATGTCGGGCCAACTTCGGCCTGCGGGTCTCACTTCAGGCAGTCCTGATGTAATTAAGCAAATTATCTATGTGGGACATTTGATTAAAAAAAAACACGCAATCAAAATCTCAGAAGCAAATTTCAGCAATAAAACACTTCAGAATAAATAACTTTGACTTATTTGTTATTCTATTCGGAGCCATGCTTAACAGCAGGAACGTGTGATGCGTGCTCATACCTACTATGCAGATCCAGTAAGTCTCTCAGAGGTGTCTTGCTCAGTTATGGTTAATGACCAATCATTTATTTGGCTCTGACTAATGAGAACATAATAATCATCCTTTATGCTTCATGTCACAGCACCAAGTCAGCGATGCCAAAAGCATGTGAAAAGAGAGTGGGAGGATGAGGAATTTGTGATTCACCACTTAGCACTTCATCAGAGCCGAGGAGGAAGACGAAGAGTTCAGAATTCTGAAGGGAACCAGGATACGCGTAACAACGGAGCACCGGCTGCTTTTGTAGCTCGTGGACACAATAATGGAAACACTGCGTGACATAGTGTAATCCAATACAAATTATAACTTCGTGAAACTTTTCTTCTTTAGACTTAATTTAGGAAGAAGCTGATCAAATTTGACAGCATGATCAGCAAAGTCGTTCTTGTCACAATCGAGACAATAACAGATTCAAGAATCAAACGTTCAGCATGAAGGAATCATCTCCAAAAAGACGATTTAATATATATATTTTTCAACATGTGCACAGATGATGTATAGTTTGGATGGACATATCTGTGGCTCTTTCAAACATGGAAGTCTGTCTACTAGAGCATCATTTACATGTGTCTCCTCACATGTGTGGGAGGGTCCTCTCTACATATTTTATAATTCCTGTGCAAGCCAGCTGTTCTTCAACCCAGGCTGAATTGGTGGGCTGCTCTCTGCTCGGGCTGATGTTATGCGGCGTGTAAACATCTGCAGTAGCCTGTTCTGCGATGAGCACTGCATCGTTAGAAACGCTCTGACCCAGTTCCTCTCCCTCGCCGCACAGCGTCTCATCTCAGCGTTCGATTGAGCCGTAGTTTAGTGATTTGGTTTTCGAGGACTGACTCCTCAATATGATGCACTTTGGTTAAAACAGGCGTCATCTGTAATTTTTTGCTTTATCATTGCTTGTTTTATCGTTGCTGCTTGTGCATCGGTGGACAGGTCAAATTAGGAAGCGAAGGCCTATTTTTTTTTCCCAGCTATTAGTCAGCAGCGGTATTTCTGAGGCCAACTGCATCTTCCAGCTGCATCTGTGGGAAACTCAACCTTCCTGAGTCTATTAAAAGCACAAGCTGCAAGACTGTATCAGCTGCTCACACAGATTAATGTGAAAGAACTGCTTGCTCATTTGAGAGACGGAAAAACTTGCCCTGCATAGTCCCTATACATTAATACCTAAAGATTGCGCCATTTTCTTATATAACATTTGCACGAACTAGCAAAGGAAATTTCTGTTTTAATAAATGAATGAAGGTTGTTTCCAGCTGCTTCTTTCGTAGCATTTTCTTGCTTTAATATGATTTGTAATACGAGAATATTTCACTTTTTTTCATGCATTTATGTTTTACAAATGAACAACAACAGCAAATGAATGATCTGAGATTTAACCAGATTTCACATTTCCATCTTGTCTTGTGTTTTTTTTTTTCTTTCCCCCTGCAGGAGTGACCACTGTCCTGACCATGACCACACTCAGTATCAGCGCCAGGAACTCTCTCCCTAAAGTGGCCTATGCCACAGCTATGGACTGGTTCATTGCCGTCTGCTATGCCTTCGTCTTCTCGGCCCTCATTGAGTTTGCCACAGTCAACTACTTCACCAAGAGGGGTTACGCCTGGGACGGGAAAAGTGTGGTGCCAGAGAAGGTATTTGAAGACCCGTTTTTATGCGACTTATACTGATAGACAAAACCAGAATATGGTTTGTTAAGCAATGATATGGCTGCATTAGTTATCCCCATTTCTTCTGTCACAGTCTCAGTAGCTGCCCTTGTTTTCACCAGAACAACAATCCAAAGTGCATCCTGGCAAAATGAGGGCAAATCCATGTATCCAGGAAAGACCCATGATTAGACCAGACACCAGTTACCAAAAATATGATTCTAGAAATTATATATATGGATGTCTATTTCCAAGACTCATTCACCAGGACAGTTAGCACTTAGCTGCTCAGGGAGGGAGGCCAGGCAGGGAACATTTAGTTGTTGTCGCCACCTCATCTCATAGAAAATGCAATTTGACTAACATGACATGAACATTAATAGTTTAGTGTTCATCTTGTGCTTTCTGCTCCACTTGTCTCTGTGCTGCAGTTAGCAGCCCTGTACTCTGTAATCTGTTTTTGAACAACAGAGCCCAATATTAAATCATACACTGCTTTGTTTAATGCTTCTATGTGAGGAGTTAATATTTCTCAACCAACATTGCTTAACGGCACATTCACATCAGTTATTGTGCAAATGCATCCTGCAAAATCTGAACTATATCTTTTCTACTTTTCCCCAAAAAATCAGCAAAAGAAGAAGAAGGAGTCCCTCCTGAAGAAGAACAACACCACAGCCTACCCAGCTGCCACTGCTACAGCCTTCGCCCCCAATATTGCCAGGGACCCTGGATTGGCCACTATTGCCAAAAGCGCCCCGCCACCCCCAACTGAGCCCAAGGAGGAGCCAAAGCCCAAGCCTCCAGAGGCCAAGAAGACCTTTAACAGTGTGAGCAAGATAGACAGGATTGCCAGAATAGCCTTCCCTCTGCTCTTTGGAACCTTTAACTTGGTCTACTGGGCGACCTACTTGAATAAGAAGCCCAAATTGCAGGGGATAACTCCACACTAATCCATGTTTCATTCCTTTTAAATTATAACTGTAATCTTATTTATTTTATTTATCTAATTTTTTTTTTCATTTTCTTTCTTATTCCTCTTAAAACAGGTGTTTATTTTCAGACAAACATGGTGTCCATGCTGGTTTGAATTCCCAGTTGTTGCATTGCTTCTATGTTTACCTAAAGTTTGAAGATTTTGAAAAAACAAAACAGAGAAAAAAAAAACAGAACGATAACGATACAGACTTTTGGAAAGGGTGTTGTTCAGGTCTCAGATGATGCTACTAAGAAAATGCTACTATAAATATATAGCCAAGAGAATGCTATTCTACAACTGCACATAGCCCAAACTTGTTAAGGGGCTTTTGTTTCTATGTTTTCTTTTTTTCTTTTTTTTTTTTCTATTTTATTTAAACATGGAATCACAGACACGGTAAAAGGCACTTGTGTATATGCATGGGCAGGGCATCTTATTATTTCTGTTGATTTATTCAAAGTACAGATCAACATCGACTGATAGCTTAGTTCATTTGATATCAGCAGCTACGCTCGGTCTCTGTCAAAATATCTTCAATTCTCTGTAGATGTTTTATGAGATTAATTATGTCATTCTTCAAAATATGTTAGGGTTTCTGCAATAGCAATAAAACATGTCTCAGTGGACACACCATTTATTTAGGGATTTAAAAAAAAGACAAAAATTCACTCATCTCTGTGCTCAGCATTGAAAATATTATTAATTTCCTTTCACAGCATTGTAAATATTATCAAGTGTTAGAGATGTCAATATTATGTTTAAGCTTTGCAAAGTGTAACTAAAGGGTATGTTTATTGAATACATGGAAAAGTAAACTTTTTTTATTTAATTTATTTTCGTTTCCGTTCATGATACTTTCTACAGAAAAAAAAAAGAGTATATACTGGTCTAATTCACGCTTAAGTGACTGTTTCTCGCCAAGTTAGCGTTTCCATTCAAAGCTGCTTTCACACCGAAGTAAAGTGTTATTCAACTGTGTGTTTGTGGACACACTGACGGCAACGACGGCAACAACGGTTTGAACTGAGATCGGCTAGTTACGAGTAAGAATGTAAAGATCATCTCGAAATCCTGGAGTGCATTTTACATTTAGAATTTAAAAAAAAACAAACAAAAAAACACTCATTATTTACATATTTTGTTTGTTTTATTTTACGGTGGGGCCTCGTCGGCCGAAAACGCCATTTATAGCAAAGTACAGTTAGCATCGCTTAAAGAGGGGCGGGGCACACTGAGAGGGAGGAGAAGTGCCTTTTCCATTTTCAGAGTCGAAGCTGTGATGGCTACTGCTTTGTTGATCGATGGCGCGTCTGTATTCTTCCCCATCCCGCTGTGTCCCCTGACCCCGTTTGCCATAGTCCTCATCTCCTTTCAGTTGAGAAAATTGAGACATAACACTCAGAAAGTACCAGCTACACTGCCTTCAGTATCACATGCCCGTTTGGACTCATTTGTTGCTGCTTGTTGGTGAGCAACAGCGAGAGACAGGGACAGAGACAGAAAGAGACAAAAGAGAGGAAGGAGACGTTGAGTTGAAGTGGCACTGTAATCTTGCTTTAGCCGGCGCTGTGTTTGCGCACAGAGGACTTGTCTTGTAGTTCTACGATAGTGACGAAGATGAATATATTTTTGTAGCATGATGTCAATCCCTCTTCCGAGAAAAACCAACAGAAACTAACGCAAATGTGAAAAGAATGCTTTTGTTTTTTTCTTTTTTGTCTTGAACATTGCTTGCTCTCTTTTTTTTCTTTTTTTTAACTTATATAAAAACACAACACTTTAAGGAAATGCTTCTTCTCTGATGTGGCACATTGAGGTTTCTGAACAGTCCATTTTAAATTATGTTAATGTAGCAATATTAATTAGCAAGGGCTTTTCTTAGGACCTGAACCTGACACTCAGTCTGGGGGTAATATCCATTGTAGCTTTACACTGACCCCTCTCTACTTGTAGTTTCATCTGTTTACTGCACATGTAGGATCTACTCCGATTCGGTCCAAGACAACATCGTGTGTCCATCTTGGGTTCTGAAAACTTTGGCTCCCACTCGAATCTTGCTTCACGAAAAATATCCACATTTCTTGCCGGGGAGTGGGGCTGCATTGTTTTGCATTATGGGCTCTGGGTGTGCTTTTTTTTGAATATGTTTTATAGGACACTGAGCAGGCCAAAAGGCATGTAAGAACCCTGCAGATTTCTCTGTGTGTTTGTGCGCTGGGGTGAAGAGGTCACGCTATCGCCAGAGGGAAAACGAAAAAGAGACCAGTGGTTGTTGCTATTGTTTTGATTTGCTTTTATCATTATGACCAATACTGAACCTATCCCCTAATGGCAGACGTTTTTGCAAGCATATGCAAGCGGTCTACTGTTAACAGCCACTTAACCTACAAGCAGAGGGTCAAGGAACTGCAAAGTTCAGGGTGAAGAGTTGTATAAAGATATTTGAATTCTAAACTATTGTATGTATGTTTATTATCATGGAGAAAAAATATATATACATATGTAAAATACATAATGAATACAGTATTTGATTCTATTAATGAAGATATTAGCTAAGATGATGATGAATATTGTTTGTATTATCAACCTATTGTTATGCATTTTGCACATTTAGAAGAACAATAACATTACATTTATGTAGTCAGCTTTGTGCTATGCAAGGACAGCTTTGAACCACATCATTGACCTTCTCTCCCTGACCATTGTGTTTCAGATTTACAAGCTATTATAAAAAAAAAAATCATAAAAAAAACGCCGCCTAGCTTTTATATCAGCTGCACACCCATTAGCTTTTTTTCTTTCAACCATGGCTATACAGGGTGACATCAAAGAAAACAGTGGATTATCACTTTTGTTTGGATTTGTCGGTGGTTGAAGGGAAAATGGCTTTCATTGTTGATTGCACTTTTTCTCCAGAGAAATGCAATAAAGTGATTGAACCGAGAAAAAAAAAAAAAAACAGGAGCAAAAACTGTAACAAGATCACCTTGTTAATAATATTTCTGTTCATTTCTTGAGCTTGTTTGTCATGACAAAAAAAATATGGAGGCAGGTGAAAATGTTATTTTGCTAAACGGATCATTTTGTTTATCTGTTGCTTTCCAAAGCTCAACGATATTACAGGGAGCGCCAGAGAGCTTTGAGTCAAAGTGAATTTTGTACACTTCTCTGTCGGGAATATCTTTGCTAAGCCCTTATCTTGTACTCCGAGCAGGATCAAACAAATGCTATAGACCATTTCCAAATATTTTTGAGCCAGGTCTGGTTTTGCTACATTTAATGCTCCAGAGAGAGAATGTGAAATATGAGGCACAGTGCAATCATGAGCTTCCAACTTTTACCTTCACACTCATATGCAGAGCATACATGTAAATATCACATTTGTAGGCACATCGGTCATTGATTTCATTTTGTTTTGATGCAAGGTCCATCGCAGTTCTCAGCAGCACTTGCTTTTCAACATTGAGTCTTTGGTTATTCCTAGATACCTACTGGAGTTTTTTCTTGTATTTTTATCAAGCGAAATATGTTCTGATTTTCACTGAAATGTATAAAAAAAAAACTAATTTTCTAAAGCACAAAAGTTGATTAGGGTAAGAGACATTAGAGCGGGACTGTATACATATGGACATTGACAAACACACACTCTGAAAACGCACACAGGCGCACACACACACACCCGCATACAGTACACAGGAATGTGTTGGTAGTTCAATGATACGGACAAAGGGTTCTGATGGATGTAGATGAAATGGTGAACCTTCTGTAAATGTTTTCTTTTTTGTTTCTTTTGGTTATGATATGGCCCTGTAGAATCTGATTCTCTGCATTAGTCTTTAAATAAAAAGAAAACAAATGAAAGTCGTGGCTACACCTCTGTCCTTGTGCTGTGGATTACCACACTGAGACACGCTGACCTCTGGCCAGGCGGAAAATTATGTTTCAGTTTTTACAACTTTACAACTATGTTTTTAAAGATGTGTCATTTTCAGAATGTGTGTCAAGTGTTTTAACACAGCACACATAACATAACAACATACAGTATATGTATAAGTCACCAGCTGCATTTACATTAAACACTGGTGCCATTTGGCAGAAGAAGAACCGACAATGATTCAGGAGGCCAGAACCCTGAAACAAGCCAGAACTAGGTTTATAGAAGTGTATTAGAATCAGCTCTTACATGAAGTCTAACATTGCAGCAGTAAGTGATGAGTCAGTGTACAACTGTCTAATGCAAACTGAGCCTAATTCAGTCCAAAACTCCATTAGAATTGATGTTTTATTCGATTCTGTTTTGTTTTTCCTCCTTTTTCTGGTTCTCGAAATGACGATCAATCTGTGGTTTGGTTGTTCAGCCCACCACTTTAATCCAGGCTGAAATCTATCAATGACTATTAGATTAGAAATTTTATTCTGTGAAATATTTCAACGTCCACTTGATGGACTTAATTTGTTCACACGTACTATTATCATTTACTTAATACTCGCAGAATAACACTCCCATCAGCTTCTGCTGTTTTCTGTGTATGACTAATTAGCTACTTTTAGCTATCACACTAAACTAAGATGGAAAACATGGTCGACATTCTACCTGGTTAACATCAACTTTTCACTATCAAAGCAGCTTAATTTCCAGCCTCATACAGTATTAACTGCATCACAGTGCATCATTGTATTCTTCTGTCCGTCAGTCACATGAAAATCAGTCACTTTCGCTCTTGATCTGTTTCAATTTCCTAACTAAGTAAATGCGCCTGTTTTAAAGTGGCTGAGAGATTCATTTAAACAAGACCCTTTTTATTGATCCTGAATTACAGTTCATTATTTATTGCCTGTTTCAAATAAAACTGCTCTTGTGTGGTTCCTTCTACTGTTGCAGGCAAGAATTGTAAAACCTGTTATTTCCCCAGCATCCCCTCGATTTATAGCCAAAGAGTTCTTCCCGACACAAAGCGTTCATAAAAGCAAAGGTAGAACATGTTGCAGCTTCATCGTTATCGTCATCATTATTGGCACAGCGGCTGCAGCGGATGTTAACTGACATCTGCATCCTCGTGGCTTTGTCGCCTCGCTCCCGAGCCTCCACCTCGTCCCCGTCTTCTCCCACCCCGCCATGAGATTTCAGGTGCAGGGGAACGTGTGCTTCTTCCTTAAAAGCATGTGAGCTGCCAAGCCCTGAGACTGTTATGTAATAAAGCTGCTTCTCGCTGGCAGAAGAGCAGAGAGAAGAGGCCTTTTCGCTCTCTCTCTCTGCCTCCTCCTCCCTCTCTCTCTCTGTCACTTTTTCCCCTCATAGGCACAGATTTTTTTTTTTTTTTTCAGGAGGGGGGTACATGTCCCACTCAGGTTTCGGCACAGGATGAATTGTTCTCCAATTGTTCCTCCCTGAAATGCGCATACCGTGTTTTTCTCTTGATCTGCCTTTTTAGACACGCGTTTGAATTTCACAAAAGCGTCGAGTGGAGGGCCATTGTCACAAGTACAAACCCTCCTCTCCCTCTTAAGAAAAGACTGTCCTTTTTCTCGTCTCCTCGTTTCCCTGGGATCTCCATTCAGAGGGGCATTGAGCAGTCTGTGCGTGAATCGTGTTTTCGCAATTCAACCAATCCCTACTTCACACACGAGAGCTCGCCGTTCTGTCGAAACATGGCTGCACAAAAAAAAGAAAGAAAAGGTGAATCAAATAAACGCTCACCGAAAATAATCCAAGTGTGAGTCATTCTGCTTTGACTCCAAGTGACCATTGGAATCTGTTCTGACTGTTGTGAATCTGACTAAAGACGGTGACACCGTTCAGGGAGCATGACTCACAGTGATGGGAATAACGGCATTAAAAAAAATGGCGTTACTTTTTTCAGTAAGGGGTAATCTAATTACTATGTCCATCATTACAACGACATTTAAATGGGGCCCGTTACAAAGTAAAGTTACTCATTGAAACTGAGGGAGAGAGAGGAGGGAGGGACGAGACAACTGCATAAATGATGATGATTGGCTAAGGTCGAGTAAGCGTTCATGGTCAGCCAATAAGAGGCAGCGTTCAGTTTACACACAGCAGCCCCACACACCCAAACTAGCAGAGGTCAGCTGGAGCAGCGGCGAGTCTGGAGGGAAAGTTGGAAGTACACACACTACTTTATTCTCCTTGAGGTAAAAGGCAAGAACGAACATGTGATGTGTGCATTATGTCCCGGAACAAAGTGTTTGTCCACGTCTGTTATTAGCAACTCTAATCTAATGACGCATCTCTCAAACAGTTAAAAGCACTTCATATAGTTAAACTGTTTACTTTTATTGTTAGGAAAATACTTGAAGTACAGTCTGTCGACCAGATGTGGTCTGTTGAGGTGCAATAAATATTAAAAGTTCTGTGTTAGTACCTGTAGTTCTATTCTTTGTAACTGGCTTTCGAAACCTGCCACCTGACATATTTAAACTTAAAAAAAAGAAAAAGTAATGTAATAGCAGTGTTGTACCCGAACGCGTTCAAAGAACGTTCGTTCATGAACTAACTCATATTTTGGGTGAACGTGAACGTCCCGTTCATTTTTGCTTGATGAACGTTAAATTGTGAACGCACTCATTCTGCTGTTTCTTGAACGGCACTCTGATTTCGTTCAGATTACGTTCGTGCCAGATTTCAAGAGCCCTCGGCGAAAAACCAAGCTAAAACAGTAAAAACACATGGTAAACGACCATTAAAATGTCGCGGATAACCACCCGATCTGGCAACCGCAAGTCCTGCCTGTCGCTCTACCAACTTCATCATCAGCGGTCGTCAGTCTCGTCACAATTCACATATGTGCAAGGAAGGAGGATGCGTTTACTGAGAAACTAATTCCCATACAGTCGGGAATTAGCTCGTAGCTCGTGGCAACGTAAAAAAAAAAAAAAAAAAAAGAACTAAAAAAGAACGAAATAGTTCATTTTGGGGAAGCATGAACTTTAGTTCACAATTTTGAATTATGAACGATGAACTGAACTAGTTCATTTTAAAAGTTTTGAACTGAACTTTGAACTAGTTCATATAGAAAGTGAACTTTCCCAACACTGCATAATAGTTACTTTGCCTGGTAACCAGTTACTTTTATAGTGGAGTAATTCAGTTACTAACTCAGTTACTTTTTGGGAGAAGTAACTAGTGACTATAATTTTTTGGTTGGTGTTTCTTGAACATGGGCCAACAATCACATCGTTCTCCTTCACTGATTTTTGTTAATCAAGAAAGAAAAAAAAAGGTTCCACATTGAACCTGTGAGATTTCACATTTCTCAAGTGTTTATTTCTGACGGAAGTTCACATTCTCCGCATGGGGCTGATGGAAGCTCCAGATCTTTCTCGCACGCAGCTGAAGCACCTTTGTCCAATCCTCCAGTCTCTGAGTCCTCGAGCAGTCGCCTGGACGGAGACGAACATCTCCTGAGATTTCTATTACCTCCCTCCACACTCTCCTATTTCTCTGTCCCTTCTGCTTCAGCGTCTCACTCTCGTCCGCTGCCCGCCGTCTTTCCCCAATTATCCTCTGGAAGACTCCATAGATTACTTGGCCAGGTATCAGGATCTGTGATTTGTTTTTCTCCTTTCAGTTGAAACACTGAGGGAAACGCAATTGGAGCAAAAGATAATTACTTTAAATTCTACAGCCACTAAAGTAAATGCTTTTGTTTTTAGCTCAAGGACACCTTTGATTTTATTTTAACAATATTTTCCATCTGCTGCAACCTGTTTATGGACAATAGAAATATAAATTCACATCAGGCATTTATTATCATGTTTATTATCAGGGCTAAAGGAGTCGATATCGGACTGGCTGACATTTCCACTGTGGATCCCTCCCACCGTCACAAGCTCTTTCTCAATAGAAGCTAGAATAAAACTTAAATGTCTGCTCCATAACAGGCAAATGTTAGGCAGTAATGTGAGAGTATTAGGATGCAAAGGGCCAGCTTTTTTATGGTAACTCAGTGAGACAGGCTGGAGAGAGACTGGAGTCCATGTGCTATAACTTTACAGAGATTTTTTCTTCCATTATATGACATATATTTCTACGTCAAGTACAGTTTGCTGATAATACTCCTATACTTATCCTTGTGTAATTTTTTAACTAAAGAGCTTTAATGTGTAATAGATTACTTTTTAAACTGTGATATTGCTCCTTTAACATAAAACAGCAAGCAGCAGCCAAACAAGGTATAAAAACAACATATTAGTCCGACATTTAATCTCTTTTCGGTTCCTATTTGGTCGCCTCCAGTTCTTGAGTGAAATATCCGCCTCTTTGTTTGCTACATGTTTGGTGATGGATGGTTCAATCATTTTATCAAACCCAGTTCTGTGAACATTTCTGTGAAAGTGAAGCAGAACAGTAAAATTGTGCATCATAAAACCAAAACAATGAGCTGAAAGATGGCAAAAGACAAACATATAATCGTCACTATGACTTCTGTATATTATTAGTAAATATTGTTTGTTGAATATTTAAGCAAAGACTTCTTATTAATAAGCTGTGTTTTTTATTTTAAATACTAGACCAAATGGTATCCAAATAAATGCAGTTCTGCCTCGCTGCAGTGAGAATAAATTGCCATCACTGGCTCTGCTCCATGGGGATGCAAACTTTGGCTGGTGTTGCTACACAAATAACTACTTCATCAAGGAGAGGCAACAGCTCTATAATGTGAGAAGTGAACTTCCGTCAGACACTTCTGAATTGGCCTCGTGTGCTGTGTTTTTTTCTGTCCTCGAATGTTCAACCTCGAACTGAACTCCAGAACTGTGCTTCGCTCATTTCAGCCAAATTGGACGTCGGCGCAGTTTCCCTGAGGGGCTCTGTCGCACTGCATGAGATTACCAAGACACAAAGCAGCCCAGGAACGACAGTATCAACCTCAAATGTGCTCAGATGCAAATAATACAAAAAAAAAAAACAGACATCCCTCTTGGTGGATGTTACCATTTGCAGCCCTAATGTTGCACAGAACACAGGAAATGAATTGCTAAACTTGGCCAGGCCGGCTCCCGGACACAGAGCGTGCAGACTTTTAGCCCGCGAGCTGTTCTTTTGCAATAATGTTAGTCATATAACGCGACATTTGCGGAGCCACCACAGTGACAGGTTTATCTAAATGAGCTCGTCGTTAAGTCTTGTTTGAACGCTGCACGGCGCCGGGCATCAGCTAATGACGGCGGAGGCGGCCTACGGCAAGACTCGTCAGTCCAGAGGAAACACTGGGCCACGGTTGCAATAAGAATGGGCCGTTTTCTCGAGGCAAGCGTGACATCATCAGCATATTGTCTTTGTTCCTGCAGCTCTCATTAGAACACAAACGTCTTTGTCTTCTCCTGATCCTGATACCTCGTCTCAACAGTTTTGTATTCCTGTCCGTTTCTCTCTCTCTCTCCTTGTCTTACTCTTGTTCTTCTCCCTGTTTTGAAGTTGACAACCAGGGTCAGCCCGACCACTGAACCATTGATCTCCCATTCAACCGTCCCATCAGTTTTGACTGCGGTTGATGTTTTCGTTGCTCCGCTCGCCAGGAGGAGTGAACTGGTGCCAAGATTGAAATGAGCTGAGGCAGACGGAGCTCGCCAGTAACCAAAGGTGAAATGAGAGAATAGGAGCTGGATGGAAAGAGGGTGGGAGGAGACGAGGGTGCACGAGGGCAGAGCCAGATGATGGATTGAGGGATAACGGGGGGGGGAGATGATCGGCGAGGATGAGGCTCCAGAGGCAGGAAAAAGTCACGGGAGGGAGTGAGAATGAGGAGAATGGAGGAGTGAGAGGAAGACAGAACGGGAGGCAAAGAGGGAAAAAACAAGGGTAATTACAAAGTAAAGTGAAGTAGAAGAAGTCGGGGATCGAGGAGAGGAGGCGGCGGAGGGAGAAAAAATAGGAGAAAACGATGACAATGAGTTGAGAGGAGGCCACAGAAAAGGAACCTCGAAGGTTGGAGAACAGAGGGAAGGGATGTCGAACCATTTGTATAGCATCGAATATGACACCACTATAAGTAAAGAAGCTACTGTGAAAATATCTTGTCTTTATTGTTGATCATATTCTGGACCAATCAGCTTTGTTCTTTTCCCCGTCATCCTTCAGAGGCTCAACTTTTTCTGATTCTCCGATTTCCAATTTTTTGTTTAGACGTTTGAACTCAACATCTCCCCTTTTTCCAAATCGCAAACCGCATCCTCCTCCACCACCTCCTAACATGTACACTGGACTTTAATAAGACAAAAGCCGCTTTTGTCATCTACAAAATTGCTTCCCTCATTCGCAGGATCGACGTTGAATTTGTGTGTAGGGTCGCCTTATATAATGGCATTTATGTAACATAATTAAAAGTTGCTGTTTTACCATCAGTGGATTACATTTGTGTGCGTTCCACTTGCCAGCCGAGCATCCTGAATCCAGAGAGGTCTTAAGCTCGTCGCAATCCGCGGTTATATTTAATACCAGACAACAGAGGGGTAATTTGTTTGGCTTACATCACCAAATGCATCCTGTTCCATTAAACGGCGAGTGAGGGCTTTCATGTGGAATTAACTCGTTTTCCTTACTTGCTTACAGAAACGCCACTTCAACTCCAGCAGTTAATAAGAGTCGCAGACACATTATAGAGACATATGAAGCCCCCTTGTTATTCTGCTAAAGCACAATTAGTTTTGCTGTTGTGGAATAATGGGACTCTAATAATTGCATTTGATAAGTGCGGCATGCAGAATCTTTCAAGTTGCGCCGACTAAATAGGTGCACTCATTCAAACCATATGCACTCCATAACTTCCATCTGCAGTGCACTCACTTCCTCATTGTGTTAATTGTGCATTCAGTGACCATATCTGCAGCACACAATCCACTCCTTTGTGGTAATACAACTGGATTTGTGTGGAACGAATTCGACCCGTTTGCGGTTTTGACTTCTTTTCATTCCAAACAATGGGCCCTGGCTTCAGTTTTGCTGCAGTAAGCTAGCTGGCTACACGCTCAGTAAACACTGCCTAATTCTTGAAGGTCAAAGCATAAATACTCCAGGATCCAACGTGGACAATATGTTTGCATGGTTCAGTGAGGGGCTGCTTTTTTTGTGTGTGTGTTTGGAGATGATTTTCTTCGCAGGGTGTTATCAGAACGAGCGCGCTGTCAGCTGTCCTGTATTAATGTAAGCTCCAGTAGGCATGTTCAGTATTGACCTGATGCAGCTACAGTACTGCACCTGTCACGGCCAGAAGGCCTGCTGAGCACCAGGCACACACACACACACACACACATTTGCCCATAGGTGTGTGTAGAGCTGACAAACACAACAGATTTATAGCCGCAGCTCGGCCAAGTGCGCGGCGTGATTTTGCATCTATGTCGAGTGTTTTCTCGTGTGTACATACTATCCTCATATACGAGGATAGTATGTACACACGAGAAATTGATTTACTGTCATTTTTACGGGGAATTTCAGCGTGGACCTTAATATTTGCAGTAATTTTGGGGAGTTTTTACAGAATAAATTAGTACTTTATAATTTAGACTGTTAATTGTCAAGCAAGAAACCGTCATATGTCTTGAAACAAACTTTATTTTATATGGTATTTTCATGTAAAACAATTTTTTTTAAAGGTTAAAACTTTTCTTTTCTATAGTAAAATATGGAATACAGCACATTTTTTTAACCGTAAAATCAACAGTATCAATAGTAAATGAAGAAAATGTTTCACTGTAATTTTACGGTAGTGTTTCGGCAACCACAGCTGCCGGAAGTTTACCGTAAAAACAACTTTTTTTTTTTTTTACAGTGTATGTGGCTCATGCGCACATGTGTGTGAATGCGTTGATGTGTGTGTGTTTCCTGCCCAGAGCTGTGTTTCTCTCCTATAAATCAAAGTGTAAACCCACGTTTACCACGGTCAGCAAAAGGCATCACCTGGTTATGGTTCGTCTTTGTCTCGTGCCCCGTTCAACCCGAGCACCACTTCCTCCCTCAGGGATTCAGGAAGGATCTCTGGTTTATTCTTCTCTTGTGATATTCTCTTACTTTCTTTTCCTTTCTCATCCCGCCTGCTCCCATCATCCCTCCCAATTTTCCCTCTCTCTCTCTCTCCAAGCCCTTCCGGATGTTCATTGTCAAAACCAATAGTTTCCATGCATATCACTAACAAGCTCTGCAGTTCAAAAGGCTATGAAGCTCACTTCTGCTCAGCCACACATTGCCATTCAATCATATCTTGTTACCGTGACATGCCCCTTTGAAACCATCTATTCTGGGAGGGAAAAAAATAGCCACTCAAAAGGGCACGAGTTGTATCGAATTCAATCACAAGAGCATGACAATTTTTTTCATCCTATCGCATTTTCCTATTCCACATAATTACGCCGTGGACTTGCCTTGTTTCCCACTGAGGATTACCCTGCAAAACCTGACTTCCTGAAAGTATGA
>JBBMOC010000046.1:2875129-2906785 GCA_037975185.1 Centropyge bicolor
GTCTGTTTACTACTCCATACACTGCCAGTCATTCACACACCCCCACAACACGTCTGCATTTTCCACTCTTCTCTGATTGGTCACCAGTCGAGTGTATTTACAGTACTTTAATAATACAGTCACTTTTTGAACCTCTGCATATTTTTTCACAAAAGCCCACAGAAGGAACTTTCTCTTCACTGGGAACAAGAAAGACAATGACCGCTCTCATTGCTTCCTCTTGTGTAAATACTGCAAACCTTTTTATGTGACTGAAAGTTGAGAGAAAAGTAAAGAGAAGTACGTGAAAAGAATCGACCCACGACATCACTGAAAGTTAAAAGCATTTGGACTTATGGTCACTGCAGTCTTTGCAGGAGTGCATCAAATCAAATGGTGGAAAACCGATATTTCTCTGCTGGACCTCCACCCGTCTGGGGCCCCTCTCCCTCTCCTGACTGTCGGGGCTTCATCCAGCCACTGATCTTGATCTTCATCCCCCAGGAGATTCAGCCTCTCCTCTTCGCTCCCTCTCTCTCTCTCTCTCTCTCTCTCTCTCTCTGTCTGTTTGTTCGGTTCCTCTCTGTGTGAATGCTGTTGTCCTCCTCTGTGTTTGTGTGGCCTGTCCTCTCTCCAGGTTTCACGCGGAGAGGAGCCGATGTGGCTCAGATCAAACTTAGTGGGCGACGACTCAAGCTGCTAAATTGTCCTGCTGGATTCATCCCCTTCGCTGAAGTTTCACAGTCTACTTTTTCTGTCATTATATAAAAACTTTTTATTTTGAAAAGTTGTGATACTGTGTGAAAAATAAAACAGATTGTGATCATTTCCTTTTTGACATTTACTCAACTACAATATGTGTAATGTTTCACTTCATTAACTTATTTTTGTAAATATCTGCTTCTTCTGAATTTGCAGCAACATGTGTCATGACTAAGAAAAAACGTTACGTTTCTTTTCTGCATTATGTCTTGTCTCATGTCTCGTCACTTCCTGTTATATTTTGGTAGCTGTCTTCCCTGTCATTCCAGGTTACTTGCCCTTCCTCCTGTGTTTCCCACTAGTGTGATTGTCTGCCCCACACTGATTGTCTCCACCTGTTCCCCCTTACCTCGTGTATATAATGTCTGTGTCTTCCCTTGTCCTGCGCCAGTTTGTCTTGTCTGCATAGGTCAATCTACGCCTCATGTTCATTGTGCTCTTGTTCAGGTTTGCCTTTTTGTTGATACTTTGCCTTGTTCTTGCCTTGTTTTTTCCTCAGCCTTGTCTGAGCGATTTTCAGTTTAGTACTTTGTCCTTTTGCCTCTGTACAGTGATTTTGAGTTTTTCCTTTTGTTCACTAAACATCTCTTATTTTGTACTTTGGTCTCCTGCATTTGGGTTCAGAACTAACTCAGGCCTTGTCAACATATTTCAATCAAGTCGGGACAGGAGCAACAAAAGACTGTGAAAGTTGTGGACTGATCCAGAAACACCTGTTTGGATCCTTCCACAGGTAAACAGGTTCATTGGTAACAGGTGATAGGCTCATGATTGGGTATGAAAGGTTCATCCTGGAAAGACTCAGTCGTTCACAAGCAAGGATGGAGAGAGGTTCAACCATAGACTGTATAAAATATGGACGTAGTGTCCGTGACGTCACCCATAGGTTTCTGAAGAGCAAAAATGAAGCAAATCGTAGTGCGTAGCCATCTTGGTAGCCTACCTCCGGTTACTCCAAATATGGACAAAGAGGTGGAGCGAAGGCGGAGCTGAGGCGGGTCGAATGAACGCTATTGGCTGAGAAAAGCCGCTGAAAAAAGCCGCTTTATTCGAAATAATCAAACTAGCTACGGCTAACCAGCTAGGTTAAATGCTAAATATCGTTGCTAGCCGGCTAACCCCACGACGATCTCTTTCCCAAACTCAGTGACTAGAATTAGGCGGGGTGACACCCTTTAGACCTTCAGTGGCTAGTTGTCAATCAAAGTGGCACCACTTAGATTGACAGCTATGAATTGTGCATAATGATGTATGCTGTATATTTTAAACAAACGCCTTATAAAAAAATCCCCCCCCCAGAGTTGTCATGGAGTAGAAAAACAGCTTATGAGACTAGCGCCATGTTTTGAACCAGACTGTAAATATGTTTTTTTTTCTGTCATAAAATCGGACATTTTAACATGGGGCTCAAATGTAATTGACTCCCTTCTGCAGCCTGCTCTAGCGGTTATTCGAGGAACTGCAGCTTTTTTGCACTTCCGCATTGGCTTCATTTTTCAGCGCCGGAGGTTGCCGCTTGGGTTCAAGGAGATTAATACATGGGCTCAGGAAGACTTCGTAAAACCATTGTCAGTAAACACAGTTGGTTTGTAAATGATTGCATATAAAGTGTGATACTTGAATGTCAACAGAAACTGAAACAATCTCAACCTGAAATCTGCTGTATCCTCTGAAGGCGTTGTACTTTATGCGCTGACTCTCCAGCGAGGGTCCACGGTAGGTTAGCGTGTGATTGACAGGACATCAGATATACCACCGGCGGGGCATGGCGAGACCACCGTTATCTCATATACCCGTTCTGTCTGCCTCTCCAGTGACACTTCCACGCTGTCGAAGCGAGTTTCATATTCAACCTAACTGGCACCGTGAGACCAGACGGGGAAGCAGAGGTGGGGCGAGGGACGGAGAGAGAGAGAGGAAGAGATAGAGGGTGAGGAATGATGGAAGAAGTTAGAGGCAGCAGAAAGGTGGAGGGGGGGGTGCAAGGGAGGATGAAAAAATCCAATAGAGTTTTTGAATGCTCTCCAGAAAAGGCATTAAGAAGTTACTTAGCTAAATCCATTATGCTTCACAGGATGTGGCTGCCTCTCTGCTCTAAATCAAATCATGCATCCAGGTAATTGTTCTCACATTAGAAAAACTACATCCTACTTCCATCCCCCTGAATGCTCGCTCAGCCGGCCCCATCCGTCTGAGGTGAGAGATGGTTAAAGTGCAGGGTCGGAGCTGGAGGATGAAACGGATGATGGCGATTGTTATAATGTTGATGATGCAATAAACACTGAGAGGACGGCGTCAGCAAGATGGTGCTGATGAGATGAAATGAAGTACGGCGGCGACGATGATGATGATGATGACATGATTATCTCTCTTTATCAAGGCAGGATTGGCTGATTGTTGAGATTTTTCAGCAGTGTTGTTTCTCAGTTACACACTGTTACAGATTTATTCTCTCCAATACAAAGCCACTCTCTGTGAGTCGGACCACTGGAGGCTGACAAGGATATAGTGTGACTTTTTTTTTTTTTTTTTTAGGGGACTGAGACACGTTCACAAATCCCAAATGACAAAAATGAAATGTCAACAACGGACATAAAATACACTTTAGGTCAAGTTTTCAGAACAGCTGCAGAAAACATTTTCCATGACCTTCTGCATTGGCAGCTACAATAATACAGTTAAGCTCCTTCGGTCAAAGATGGCTGAAGGAAGTTTGTCCATAGAGGAAGTGGCTGCAGTAAATATCAGGACATCAGAAAAGAACAGTACTCTTCATGAGCTAGTAATAGATTACATTTGAATACTGCACTTTGAATAGATATTTTATAGATAATGATAATGATATAGATAATTATAGATAATAGATAATGAATGTTGAATATTAACAGGGAAATAAGGTGAAAATCAGTTTGTTTATTTTTCCATCTATTTGGTTCTTTTATTTTTATTCTTTCAAGATCTACTTATTAGCATTTTTTCATGGAGCTGTCACCTGTTGTGCAGCGAATGTTGTCTGCTCAGACTCTTAAGTCACATGATAACAGTTGGTGTACAAGTGTATCTTCTATAAGACATCATTCCAACTCAGTAAAAAAAAAAAAAAAAGTTTAATACAATCTAATGCATAATTTAGAAACTCATATAGAATATAATCCGCTGGCGCACAAATCAGAATTTACAACACACTGCGGGCCGACCACATTAGTCCTCATTCGTTCTGCTGCAAGTAAGAAAAATGACTGTGCCACGGCGAATGAATTACTCAAACCTTCAATGTGTGAAGCCCAAATTGACCTTTACATAGCGCCTATCAAAGGGGTGCATTGCATAATTGAAAATCTTTAAAATATAAATGGACACTGAATCTCATCAAGTTTCAATGTAGAACATCAACAGGAGCTGACTCGTGTTCCGTCTCTGCCTCCCGAGTTCAGGCCCCTTCTTTGGCTTGATAGGTTTCTGTGCTTCACCCAGAAATAAGAAATTCTGCACACACACACCCACACACACACACATACACACACCTTTCACCCACCTAGTCTGCCTTTAACTCGAAGATTGAAATATTCCTTTAAGACTTCGAAAAGTGTTCACAACTAAAACTTTAGTTATATGAGTTTCTCCTCTTCCATGAAGTTTTGCCCATTCATTATCTTCATTAACATCACTTTTCCTCTTTTTCAGAAGAGTTTTCCAAGATGCTCACTTTTGCCAAACGAAGCTGCTACAGTCAGTCACAGAAACATAAATATAATTACACCCCAACCTCGAACACCTTGACCGTCCTTTGCAGTGTTCAAAAAGCATCATTCAATTGGATTAATTGTTATTTAAGTCAAAGTGAACACTGTGTCTCTGCGACCTTGGCTCATTCAGTATAATTCTGAAAAAAAAAAAACTCTCTGGAAGTCTCACACAAGAGAGCGCAGACTAATCTTTGAAGTCATCAAGCGACACCTCCTGGAGCTCTTCCATTTGCTGTGAATGGGCCAACTTTCTGAGCAGTGTGACAGCGCTAAAGGCTATTTTCAGGGGATACAGGCCCGACTTTTTGGTTCAGAGCACTTTTATGAAATGAAACCCATTTTTGTCGAAAAAGTAAAATAGTTATTCTACAGAGTTGGACTGTCTGGTCCCCGTTATTTGACACGAGACCAGCTGAAGAACAGGGGGGTGCTGGACATAGTCGTGGTTGTCTAGCTTTGGGGTTCATTAATAATTTATTTTTTTAGATGTTCAAAATGAAAAGAGAGTTGAATTTTCTTTCACATTTAAATACTTTTTTTCCTGCAGTATTTAGTGCACAGCAGCATTGAGTAGGAGTTGGGACATTTTTACACTTGTAGCTCTGTATAATACAATTGTGTGGGTGCTTTTATTCAATATCATATACATAAGTATCTTATTATTATTGGATACATTTATTTTATATCTAATTTAATATAAAGGAAGATGTATTAATTAAGGAAATTACATTATACACCCACTTCTAATCATAGCACCTACACATATGATAGTAACCGGTGTATTTTGCTGAGTCATGCTGCAGCAGAGGGCACAAATCTCCAGCCATGACGTTCCCATTTCCAGGTCAGGGATCTGTCTACGACCTGGTGGAAGCAGTGTGAAGAGAGGGTCGGTGGGGCGCCTGGGCTCATGTGCTCTGTGTGTAATGGCTTTGCTGTTGAGGAGGCGAATCAGTTTGGAGGTTTTAGTCTTTTAGTTGCTCATGTCCCAACTTGTTTGAAACATGTTGCTTCCATCAAATTCAGAATAAGAAGATATTTACAAAAAAAACAATAAAGTTGGTGAAGTTAAATATTCAATATATTGTCTTTGTGCTGTTTCCAGTTGAGAATATAACAAAAACGATGAGCAAATTCTCACTGTTATATTTATGTTTCACACGCCGTCCTAACTTTTTTTTTTGGAATCGGGTTCGTTCGCCTCTTCAGAGTGTTTTGGCGCGAGAATTGTTTGGGCAGCGTGCGGCTGTGAGACTGAAGGTGAAAGCGTGTGTCACACAACAGAAGCAGCAGATTTTGGCAGCGCTGTCGACGCAGGTGGGTTTGTGCAGATATGGAGAATAGTTGTTCAGCTTGGATATTTTAAGAATTCGTCTCCAACAAACTTTGGAGTTACGAGTGAAACGTTGCCAAATTAACTATCACCTAAAGCCTGTAAAAATAAAACATAACCGGGGGTATTACCATAATAAAACCAAGTGCGCTCCCAGAGCCGAGTCCTACACAGCTTCCAGCTCAAGGCACTTTTATTTTCTTCCTAAATTAGACACAGAGCATGTTTCAGCTCCCCAGGTGAGAGCGGACGGCAACAGGCATGAAGACGCTCCCACTGATCCAGAATACATTACAAACAAAGCACTAACTCTAAACTCTGTGATGTGTCAGAGGAGCCACAGCATGAAATCTGTGGCAATGATCTCTTATTGTCAAGCATCAACTCTTTTATTTGCACATCATCATCTTATCTAATTTTGTCTGTTTTCATGTGTCTGTCCTTCATGTCTCAGAAGCCACAGCTCTGCTCTTGATGTGTCTCCAAACATCACCCCAGCAGTCCACTTCACCTCCGCTAACTCCACCGGTGGTGTTTCTACACGACAAGCCCAAGGATCCGAACTCAAAGAAGCAAACGACACACGGTCGGAGCTTTGCTGTCCGAGTTCATACACCAGCACCGGGGCTCCTGCCAGGGCCTTTAGAGGCTCCTGATCAGAGGAGCAGGAAGGGACAATTTTCCACAGACGTCCCACTGATCAGCGGAGAGTAATAAAAGACACAGAGGCTGGAGGACGACCTGCACTTAGCGGATTTACAGCCACATCTCAGGGTACAGAAATATAGCAGAAGTATCAGCACAGGAGCTGATTCTGCAAGTGACAGTAGAGGGTTATTAGTAGGGATGAGCAAGTACATCACTATCTGTATCTGTATCTGTATTCGGAGTGGGCAGTGCATAAACTGGAAGTGGGCGCGGAAGTGGGTGGGGCTTAAAACGGTACATTATTTTAAGTCTGAAATTGATATGGATTGATCAGCAGTTGCTAATCTACTGTATTCAAATCCTATATACAGTATATCTTAATTGTCTCATCCTTAGTTATTAGGTAAAACAGCGATGGTAGACGTAAACATTTGTTATCTTAAAAGCTGCATTCATCGTTATTTTTATAACAGCGGGGCGGGTGTGGCTCAGGAGGTGGAGTGGTTGTCCACCAATCAGAAGGTTGGTGGTTCAATCTCTGGTCCCTGCAGTCTATGTGTCCAAGTGTGGAAATGTATGTCACTTTGGGTAAAAGCATCTGTTAAGTGAAACTGTAGAATTGTAGTCAAATGATTGCAACATGTGTAATGTGAAAGGTGTTATTCAGACAGAATTATCACCCACCTCTGAAGTTCCTCTCTGTGTGTCTTTCAGCACGTTGTTTTGGTTTTACAGGATGAACCTTGACTGTCTGACAGCTGTTTCCAAGCTCACACAAACCCACTGAACGCTACCTGTCCACCACCAACTGACAGCCAGGTAATTTGTAGCTAGTGATTATTCAGGAGGTAAAGAGCCAGAAATTCTCCTCAGGAGTTGGTGAAGACCAAAACTGAGCTAAAAAAGATTGGACTTAAATCCTCCAAGTGTCCAGAAGACTGATGCTAATGTTTCGCCCCGTCTGCTAAATGACAAAAGTTGGCTTTTTACAAGTGAGGCATTAAAGGAACATTTTTGGATTTGCTGATTATGTTTTTTGGAACAAACTGAACATAAGGATAAAAAAGCATGGTGATGTTTTTCTGTCTTTCTTTTTCCCCATGAACCTGAGTTGAAATCCGTTGCGACTGTTGTGAATCCAAACCGACTGCAGCTGCCATCCTCTTTGAAGGAGCCAGCAACCAATTTTTCACAGCCAACTTTCAAGCCTATAGGGGAAGAGCGTTTGAGGTTTGGATGGAGATTTCTTTTTTTTTTTTCTTTTTTGTAGTGCTGATCATAGAGAGTCCAGACAGGAAATGGACATTTTGCTGTGCTATTTTTTTTTGTACAGAACTTGTTTATCCCTCTGTTGTTATTTGTCGCAGAAACTTAAAAAACACATTTCCAACATTTCAGGGAGTTAAAGGCCCTGAACTATCCGGATGTGCCAACCCCGGCATATTGCTATCCTCTTAGTCAGAGACAAAATGTGAGGCGCCCTCCACCATGAGCACAACAAGGCCGAGTAAATTATCAGCTGTTTTTGTGAGTAACCAATATGCCGGATATGAACAATGGGACCGAGTGCTGTGGCCTTGGGTTGAACAAGATGTTATGTAAGCGTCCTGATGGAGGCACAGAAAGGAGTGATGAGCTTTGGATAAAGCCTTCTCCTACGCAGTGAATTTAAATCAAAGGCATTAAAACCCACTGAGGTGTGTGAAGATGTACCGCGCTGATTAGGTGAGGTAGGCCCCATATTCATAAAAATAAAACTGCGGTGCTGAATTAGAGTATTTTTCTTCTCTGCTCTTCCTGAATGTCATCATAAAGTGAAAGTGATGTGTTGCTCTTGCTCATAAAAATAATGTTCGCAGTGAAAGTCACAGTCTTTATTCCTTATAGGTAATACAGTATGATGTTACATTTTTGTCGGTTCTGAGATTGGATTTTTGCTTCCTGAAACCTTATTTTCATATTATTATCCAGACATATTTTCTCCCTCGGCTACAGTCCAAACAAGTCGACGTCACCACGTTGCTGAAGACCAACAGAGACACAGTGAGTGAGTCACAGCCTTTGGCCACCATTAGGAAACCCTTTCAATATTATCAAAATGAGACATAAAAAATATATTGCCTTTAGAATCAATTCCCCTGCTGTTTTCTTAATGACTTTAGGTGACACGCTCTCATCTGAGGGGCCGTTGAATGCATAGTGGTGCCGGCCAGAGTAAATGGACTCTTCTTCTCACGCGGTGCTTCGGATGCCATTAAAACACTGAGAGATGGAGTTTATAGCTGATGGTCAATGTGATGATGAAGCGCTCCCTGGGGGCTGGCCATTTAGCGACGGCGGGTGATGGCGGCTCGTCCTCTTTTCTGACACATTCATCAGGCTGCGTTAGAGTTTTTTTCTATCACAAGTGATCAAAGTGAAAATGCGTCTTTACAACTGTTTTGATCTTATGGAAACTGAACCGACAGGATGAGATAATATTCTCAAACTAAGCGCTGAAGTTTTTTTGGAAAGTGGAGCCTGTGATGAATGGGGGACGGCGGAGCATTAGTGTTCCTCAGATGACAAAGTGAGCCTCTGGCACGTCTTCAACTACAGCAAAGGTAAATGGAAACAGAGAGGCCACCTTGAAGGTGAAAACACCCGCAACACTTCCACTGTTGTAGAGAACAACTTTATTTTGGTAACATCAGGGCGCGATGAAGGCCGCAGGCACGAATGCTTTTTTTTTTTTTTTTCACTATGAAGTTGTTCTGTACAAGCGTTGCTGGAATTTCCAAGGCATTAGCATTCAGCCAGGGGAACAGCTAATCTTGATGGCAACTGTTGTGTAATGATAGGGAGATTTGCCTTTGATAGACAAATGCATCATACTGTTAGTACATCCCAAAGCAGATAAATATTTTGGCATCTGCACCAATGTGTTTTTTTGTGTGTGGAATCATTTGTGTTCCAGCTTTTTCACACTTTTCACAAGAGGCTTTAGGGGAAAAAACGTCACATTAATGAGGGAAATATTCTAAAAACGTCGCATATATTCCAGTATCCCTGTGTTTTAACTTGGCAGTATTTCGCCTGCAACTCGCACCATTCCTCCATTTTGGCATTATTTCTCTCATATGTAATCTGTAGTATCTGCATCAGTGACTTCGGGCTCAATTGTGGTTTGTGTTTGATAAAGCCGTGACCCTGAAGAGAACATAAAAGCCTCAGAAATAATACCAGAGCTGAAAGCAGAAACTCCCTGCGATCTACCTTTGGGAGTGGAGATTATACCTGCTTAACGTCAAGCAGACCAAATACCATATAAAGAGGCTATGAAATCAGCCAGCTAAATTTCCCCCCCTAATCACAGTGGAGAGGTTAGACGCTGGCAGGCGCCTCGCAAGCCACAGTTCAGGAGCGTGTGCCTGCGCCTCGTGGAAAGAGAACAACTGAGCTTGACTGTTTCAGGCTTACAGCCAAACTGAGTTTCTAAATAATCCTTATGGTTTGTTCAATCTGTATACAATGCCTGGTTTACTAGATCAGAACAATTCAGACACTCTGTCTTTTTAAAACTGTTTTTCCAGTCTGAAAACTTTAATGAAACCTAACATATCACTTATATTTCTTCGCCCGGTTGATGAACTCTCAGTCTGAATTGTTGAGGTCATTTGTCAAATTCAAATGAAGCTTACAGTGTGGTAGATTTTTTTGTACTAAAATATCCATGATGCATTAGCTAAGGTGAAAATAACAAAAGCTTTCTAAACATTAAAATGTAGAATATTTGCTGTTTGAACTCATCTTCAGAAATTTGACATTTGTTGTTTCATCAATCTGTCAAAGCAGTTTTTAAATTATAGCTTGTTCTATGGTAATTCGATTACTGTTGATTATGCACAAGTCAGCTCTGTTGCACATGCATAAAAAAAGCTATTGTATAGATCATTATATTTATATGAGCATCATATATTTCCCTGCACATTATGCTCAGGCTCAAATGACACTCATCCATCACATCTGCTCACTCGTTCCTCAAAGGCCGGCGTTTAAAGTGAGATCCACTCACGGTCAAAACACAGTCCGCACAGTTTACCGGGCTAAATGCAAACAGCGTGAGGGTAAAAGCCTGTTTAGGTGTGCCATCGTGCCTGAGAGGTGATTGATTTGGTGGTGCGTGCCCCCTTCAGGTTGACAGATCTGAAAGCCTACAAATCTGAAGCAGTTCACACCCTCTGCAGCTGCCTCTCAAGTGAAGCCTGTTAATAGCATATAGCTATGGGGCAGTGTGATGTGCTAGTTCAGGGGTCGGCAACCTTTAACACCGAAAGAGCCATTTGATCCGGTTTCCACGGAAAAGAAAACACTGGGAGCCGCAAATACTTTTTGACATCTAAAATGAATTTATTTATGAACGCATTTATTAAATAGAAAGAAAAAATATTTTAAAAAAACAACAACTTCCCTTTCATGCTTCGGGGTTCACCCCAGCTGTACACTTATTAGTGCTTTGACTGCCCTTTTGAAGATGGGCTATCATCTTAAAATGAAGATAACACTATATATTGCTTTTTCTTACCTTTTCACTTTGTATAAACAACTAAAGTGTGTTGCTTATGAAATCCACGAAGTGCTACAGAGAAACTTAAATTTTATCTATGTAATGAACACATTTTGAACATTTTGAATTCTTGAAAAAAAAACACAATATCTGAAAGTCTCTTTCAAATAAATTAAAAAGCTGAACTTAAATTATCCATGTAGCAAACAAAAGCAAAAAAAATGCCGTGAGCCGTCATCCTTATATCGCCTTTGGGCTTTCAGAGCATGTAGCGGAGCCTTGACCTGAATTTAAAAAATAAATTGGGGAAGAAAGCACTGTGTCACTAAACAATGAAAAATAAATATTTGCAAAATATCTGCATAAATATTTATTTAACCTGGTTAATGGGACTTCTGCTCCTGAACCTCTGCGCACAGCGTCTGCAAATCGGGGCTGTACGTCACTCTCATCTTTACGCAGGACTGTAAGCTGTCATCTGTGAGGCGTGAGCGGTGTTTGTTTTTAATGTAGTTCATGGTGGAGAATAGCTGCTCACATACATTTGTGGATCCGAAGATCGACAGGACTCCAAAGGCATATGTCTTCATGTTCATGTAGGTGTCGGGGATGGCATTCCATGTTTCAAACACGAGTTTGTCTGGTCTTGGAAGGTTATACCGGCTTTCGCGAGTATGACGTTTATTTTGAGCGACGAAAAACATTAAAATATATTTATTCTAATATGTCAAGATCACAATAATCTTCCAATCTAGAACTAAAATATTAAAGAACTAACACAAATAAAATACACTTCAATTAAATACTTAGTTTTTTTTTTAGTAATTTATTTTCCCAAGCCACTCAGAGCCGCAGTATAAGGATGAAAGAGCCGCATGCGGCTCCGGAGCCGCGGGTTGCCGACCCCTGTGCTAGTTGTTTTGAGGGAGGCGATCAAAAGATCTGCAGAGTTGCCTTTAGGTTTGGGTTTTTTTCAAGTGATAAACATTAAAATGAAGCAAGATTCAAATGATCTCAAGGTCACTCCTGAAAGTGTCCACTAGGTTGTTCCCATAATCAGATTGTGTTTCTAGTTAACATGATGTATAAAGTATGACAGAAACAATTATCAGCATGAAGGTAAAAAGCAAATCGACAGACACAGAGATGTTCCTCTTCATTAACCTGACGCGCCAGAGTGTTTGTTCCGGAGAAGTCGTCCTTGAAAGCTGTTTGGTAAAAGGCAGGCTCTTCTCAAAAAATACTTGGCAGGTGATTGGATGAACCACCTGTTGATCACCATCTATCACAGGGTAACTTCAACCAATCAGATCAATGAACCATATAGCCCAGTAGGATAGTAAATCTAGCTCTTGCAGAAGCCATTTGGGAGAAGAGTAAAAAAATACTTTTCATTCACTGTTTTTCTTTTAATAAATAAATACTCTCCAGTTCTGATCGACCTGATGCTATAGCAACATCTACGTCAACCAACTTTTGAGTGAACAGTCACTTCTCTCGTTGTCGTCTAACTAAACCACACCCCGAAACTGAAGCCTGGTGAGATGGATCCTGGTGTGATCTTCTCCAGCTGCCTTGCAAGGTAAACTATTAATCAGCGGACAGCACCAAAACATCACAGCCTGATGTGTTGTTGGATAAAGCAGCTGTTCCTACACAGGATCTAATACACTGGAAAAAAGGCCCCTATATTAATATATTAAAAAAAAAAGTTATTTTTGCTTGTAATAAGAATCTGCCAATGGAACAAGTGAAAATTGTCTTGATAAGATTTCTTGAAATAAGGCAATATGTTAAGCCTGACAAGATCTTGAAATTAGCTGGAAAAACTCATTCTTAGCTATATTTTAGTTATATTGTGAAGTTTCAAGTTAAGTCCGTTAACTTGAAACAAGACGATTCATCTTTTACAAACAGCACAGCAGCTTAAAAACCTTATGGCATGTTTCATCTGAGATATGACTCAAAACATGATGTTTTCAAGACTGTTTCACTTACAACAAGATATTCAAAATGCACTGTCTAAAAACAAGTTACTACATCTTACTGAAATGTTACTCGTTGGGTGATTTTTGACTAGAAATTAGAAAAATATACTTGGTAAGATTTTGAGTTTTTGCAGTGTAACGACAGAAAACTGAGCAACATAACAGGGTAAGAATTTGGAAAGCTAGAGCCAGTTGGACTGAAGACTGAATTTAAAGACAATGTGAAATCCAGTCTGCCGGCCTTTCAGATGTGGTTTAAAAATTTTAGTAACATCAGACCAGAGAGAGTGCTTTCTCATGTTCATGTCCGAAAGCTCTCAGCAGGGAGAAATGTGTTGGGCACATTTTCCCAGCACCTGGCCTTCTGCTGCACCTGTCTTCTCCACTTTCAATCCTATTTACTTGCTATTTTTTGCTAATGTTTTCACTCCTGCTGTTTTTTTTAGATTTCTGATGTTACATCATTTTTTTGGGTCCGAATGCCAAAACCGCTTCTCAAATCCAATCGTGCTTACAGTGGATCATTCTGCTCCCACAGCTTGATGCTAACCGAGTGGGGCTGTGACAGCATATGTGTGGGTTGTAAAACTGCAATGATAGTGGAACTGGGCATCTGTGTGTCCAATGATGCCATTATAGAAGACTATACTTCTCCCCCCCCCCCTCCAGCCCTTATCTAAAGATGACACAACACATCATCACAGCAAGACTCACACATGCCATTCTGTCTGCGGAGAGAATGGGTGCCATGACAGATGAGGTCGTTATGAATTTTTTTTTTTTTTTTTTTTTTAAGAAGACGTGTCACTAAACTAAGCCTTAGCATGCCAGTACTGTCACTGCCCACAAGTGCCCAATCTTTCTGCTTACAGAAATGAAAATACTGCATGTCTTGCATTGTAATATCCTCAATACATTTCATGCACTTCAACCTGACACACACTCACATGCTCACAGCTTGCTTCAGATACATGGATCAGGTTTGTGTAATATATCTGTGTCACACTCATTTCATGTGTGAGCCTCAGGCCCTGTAGGATCTGTGATTTACTGTCAATATAGGCAGTGTTGGGAAAGTTCACTTTCTATATGAACTAGTTCAAAGTTCAGTTCAAACCTTTTAAAATGAACTAGTTCAGTTCATCGTTCATAATTCAAAATTGTGAACTAAAGTTCATGCTTCCCCAAAATGAACTATTTCGTTCTTTTTTAGTTCTTTTTTTTTTTTTTTTTTACGTTGCCACGAGCTACGAGCTAATTCCCGACTGTATGGGAATTAGTTTCTCAGTAAACGCATCCTCCTTCCTTGCACACATGTGAATTGTGACGAGACTGACGACCGCTGATGACGAAGTTGGTAGAGCGACAGGCAGGACTTGCGGTTGCCAGATCGGGTGGTTATCCGCGACATTTTAATGGTCGTTTACCATGTGTTTTTACTGTTTTAGCTTGGTTTTTCGCCGAGGGCTCTTGAAATCTGGCACGAACGTAATCTGAACGAAATCAGAGTGCCGTTCAAGAAACAGCAGAATGAGTGCGTTCACAATTTAACGTTCATCAAGCAAAAATGAACGGGACGTTCACGTTCACCCAAAATATGAGTTAGTTCATGAACGAACGTTCTTTGAACGCGTTCGGGTACAACACTGAATATAGGTGCACCTGCATGTGTTTCCTCAGTGATACAAACAGGGACAGATGAAGAGTTTTCTGGAGGTAGGTCAGTGCATTAGAGCCCAGGTGCATCCATGATACGCAGACGCGCCAATTTGGCTCAAATTTGTGCCGCGACCGTTCAACCAAGTGGATCTAACCTGACATGTCTCTCGCTTTCGCTAATGTGTGTGTCTGTGTGAGAGGGGGAAGAGAGTATGAAAAAGAAAAAAAGAATCCAGGGATGTGAACAGGCTGCTTGGTATAATGAGAATAAATGTGTGGTATAAGACATGTAGATTAAAAGTAAACATCTAGTCACATGAAGCCCGTCCTTTCATTCATGTATCTAATTATCAACCAACCGTGAATGTCTCCCACTAACAAAATACGTCCACATGGGTTAATTAACCGCTGCGATTTAGTAGCCATTGGGCACATATCAGCATTTATCTAAATTACTTCGTCCATCTCGGCCGGATCGATACCGCCCACCACTAACCAGCATCTTTCATGCTGATGCTGGGGTCACGACCTCCATGGCCGGAGCCTCTGACAGCTGCGGTGACATGGCTGCAGGGCAGAGAAGAGATATCCGGCCCTGGGGACTAAATGATATAGGCTGTGTTTGTCTCTGTGTGTGTGTGTGTGTGTGTGTGTGTGTGTGTGTGAGTTTCCACCAGTTTAATTTACAGTATATGATGAGCAAGGCCTGAGTTTCCAAAGCTGTAGATGGTATATTTATACAGCTAATTAGCAAGAGAGGACAGCGGAGATTCTGCTGTTTGGTCTGTTCATAAAAAAAAGCAAAATAAATATGGTTGAATATGGTTGTTTTTTTGCAAGTAGTGCAGCCATATTCATTAAGCATAGAGTGTCAATGAATGACTGTCATGTGTTCCCTGTTTGGCATCACAGTAAAAGTGCTGAGGTACAGTACAGCCGGGAAACTGTTTATAGATACATCTATTAAATATAACAAGAGACTTCCTCTCTTTATCTGTTCCTCATTCGAGAGCGGTCGCTAGTTTACTTTGAGGAGCTCTGCATGGCTGATGAAGCATCTGTCAATTTCCTTAAGATGATTAACCTACGCTGAGCCTCACTTGCCACAAATAAACACACGATGGTGTTTTCAAAATCAGACACACCTCATCTTCCATGCGTGTCACACTCAGGCGGCAACAGCTGCAATCAACTTTGATTGCCGCTGACGCATTTTAATAACTAATGTTGAGAAACAGAACGCAGATACTGGCTGGTTATTGTTCGCAGCGAGTGTGTTTATAAGGCCACAAACATAAAAAAAAAAAAAATGTTTTACAGTTTCGCCGTGGCAGCGGCCTCCTGGGACTGTAAAAGTGATAGTGCAGCATGTTCACTGCCTGTACGCCTGTGGAATAAATGTTCAGAGGGGAATTTGGGCTAATGCACCATGACAAGACGACGACTCTGCAAACACCTGCTTGCTTCCTCTGCACCTGCCTCTCTCCTTAGTTCTCACTAAGAAAAAACAAGGCGACAATATTTGTGTCATCTACATGATCTTGTTTTAGCAATTCCGTTACTCACTGTGTTGATATTGTGCTTTGTATATGTAAGAAACGCAGCTCAGATGAACGACAATTTCAGCGGAGACACACAGGAAATCTGCAGATGCGAGAGTGTCCTTGGGTCAGTCAAAACAGAAGGCGGAACAATGCTGCTGAGGACACGTGACCTACTTTGCTCGCGTCATTCATGTCACGCACGCAGCCCTAACGAGCACTAATTTTAATCTATGTGGGTTTTGTTATTCTCCCTCCTGAAGCGGAATAAAAAGAGGTTTGAAACTTGCCATTCAATGTGTGTGTCTAAACAGATAGAGAGAAAGAGAGGGAGGGGGGAGGGGGGAGGAGTGTAACAGCAATATCAAAGTAATTTATGAGACAGTGTGGGACAGGCTGCCATTTTGTGTTTTAGATTATGAACACATATTTTTTTTTCCTCAAACATCCCCTCAAGGAGTCCTTGGAAATAAGTTACACCCTCCCCAAGCAGGAGCATTAGCATACTAAGGATATTGAAATGAATACTAGAGCACCTTACAGAGGACAATGCAAACCTCAGGATACTCTCTCTGGATTGGTTTCAAAATATGTCAGAAGACTCAGAAGAACACATACATCACAGAGGAGTCGCCTTCGCTGCCCAAACATAAATATATCCTCTGGCACGGGGCTGCTACTTAACCTCATTCAGTCAAGCAATCAATTAAGATACAAAACAAACAGCAAGGTAAAAAGTTTTTTTTCTTTCCTGGGTTCCATTTTGAGAGAAGGTTTCTGTGATTGAAGCGAGCCGACAGGAGCTGTCCTTGGTGCTGATTGGTGGTTTGTAATGCAGATGGAACTAATAAGAGCTGTCCGAGGCGCTCAGAGCGTGACCGCACCGGCTCATTTAGGATTCCACATAGATCTTTTACGGCATCGAGGCGAACACATACACCACCTGAGAGGATTTGTGAGATTACTTATATACTCTGTTTGCACTTGGAAATTTTCAAGCTCTTGGAAATCAGGCATCTCGCACTGTGACGAAGCAGAAAATGTGAAGAAGCCATCAAGACTGTGCTTTCAGCTTTTCTTTGTGCAGTATGCTTTACTTAGTGTTGAAGGACAAGAGACGATAAGATGGCCTGAATTGCACCCTTTGACCTCGGCATGTATAAAAAACCCTGACGTCTCTGAGCTCATTCATTTGACTGAGTCCATCTGCGGCTGCTGAATTAAACCTAAGAAAGATGGTATCTGACTATTCAACCACTTCTTTAGGTAGGAAAAGTGCCAGTATAAACAAACAAACAAACAACAACAAACCAAAAAAATATATGATGATAACAAGCCAACCTCTTTGCTGCCACCTTTGATCCCATTTTTTTTTTTTTTTTTTTTTTTTTTGGTGAGTGGACTTACTTAATTGCTGACTCACTAATGAGCAAACACGCCAGCAGTCAGCATCAATTTCCTCGTATAGAAATTACACTACGTTAGCATGCATCACGTGGTATGATGTGGAAGCAGCCCAAAAAAAAACACAAAACCCACCATGTTTTTTTTTTTTTTTTTAAAGCACCAGGCTTTATTCCCCCCTTTTCTCTGCACCCTTTGCTTCCGCTTGCTGAAACCACGCATGTGTTGATCCGTGCTGCAGCAACGTGCATCAGTTCCTCTCTGAGCCCCCCCCCCCCCCCTCTCCAGTGTTAATCTGCATGCAGACTGAGGCTCCTCTGCTTTTCTCAGCTGCTCCATATCAGCGTGGCTTATTACAGGGGGTGGGGGGGCTCCGGATAGTCTGTGGCAGGGTTGTTTTTTTTGTTTTTTTTTAAAGAAAAGGCCCCTGTTAGGCTGTCGATTCCTGCAAGAGAGGCGTTAAAAAAAAAAAAAAAAAAAAACGAGGTTTCGTCTCCCATCGGTTGTGTTTTGGCTCCAGCTGACTCGGTCCGCCTCGGGTCCGGATCTGCAGACCCGCTCCTGCAAACGTGCGTGATGTATCGCAGAGAGGAAACACAGTGAAACAAAAAAAGACGGACTCGTCCATCTGCAATAATAATAATAAAAAAAAGAATAAGAGGAAGGGAAGATGGTGATGATGGCTTCTCCAAATTTAGCCTCCAAATGCTCGACAGCAATGGCGAAACCTTCCCTCCCCCTGAAGCTGATTCTCTGGGTCTTTATTGTCGTCAATCTGCCGACAAGGTAAGAAACGATTGAGCCATATTTATACGTATTATTGTCTTATTTCTCGTTTTTGCGGTGCCTCCCATTTAGTACAGAGCTGCCACCAGCTGGATGTGAACGATGAGGGGGATCTATTTTTTTTAGCTTGCAATCAAAAGCATGTAGTGTTTATACCACATTATTATTATTATAATCATTATCACTGTGGTTTATTATGGATGTGTGGTGTTTATTCTAAGCAGCCACAGCGACACATGCAGAGAGATGCATGAATCATAATATATATATATATTGCAGGATTAAAAGCGACACAAGCTCCGGGTTGTTTTTAATAATCAAACCGATGATTTGAAGATTCAATATCAGGCTTTTATTCCGGATAAATGTGTCCACGAGAAGATGATTTGTCCAGTGTGTCTCACAATCTGTCCAGCGTTAGAAATAGCACAGTGGCTAATTTGCTTGAAGCTAAGGCTACATATAGTCTCTGCTAAGCCACCTTTAAGGATCAGGTCTATTCTCAGAGCCAAAGCCTCATTACTGGAGCTGTGTGTCTTCATATGTGCAAAGGGGGGAAAAAGTGGTTTGTGTTAAAGACAAGTTGAGCAGGAATGAGGGAATGTTTCACCCCATCTATTTGGAATTATAAAAAAAAAAAAAAAATTCAAAATGGCAGACAATCACAGTGAACACAAATGTAAAGGCACAATAAGGACAAGGATGACACATATGGAGTCTTACACACACACACACACACACACACACTGGATTTGCAATTTGAGCTTTCACTCAGTTTGAGTTTGTGGACAGGAGCTTGTTTTCCCTGTCGAGACCTTATTCCAGAGCACTCAGATAAGAATAGTGAAGAGGGAGGCTGCTCGGACTCCTCGCGCCGCTTCTCGTCTCGTGCTGCCGGAGGCTGAAAAATGGAGGCAGATAGATAAATCAGTCGACGTTCAATCACCGTCATGCTGATGGCAACCTCAGGGCTCCCTGCCCAGCCTGCATTGTCAGGCCTGTGTGTGTGTCTCTGTGTGTGTGTGTGCTGCCTAATTGCATGCACAAGCAGTGTTCACAATATGCTTGAGTAAACAGTGCACCTTGTCCCATGTTGCACCCAGAGTTGAGGCTTACAGGCAGGTTATGGATTTTAGAAGTTGTGCACGAGTGGTTGAAACACAACGAAGCGAGAGATGGCAGCAAGTGACGTTTCGCTGCTTCTTGAATAATCAAAACAAGGCCGAACGGCAGCTCTTTATGCAAACACCTGTGTAAAGGTAGCAGGTACCCGCGGCTCAAACCTCATCGTGACAGCAAGATGCATTTCCCTTTCAAACTGCTTCTATACAAGTCTTGTGCGTGATAATTAAAAGACAGCTTTTTGCTGGGGAAGTTGCATTGGAAGTCATTTGTGATTCATGTATGAGACCTCTTACATAAGACATCTCTCAAGGCCCCGGGCATGCTTTCAGTAATCTATGCTACTTTGTGACTCATTGTGACAGTTACTATGTGTAGTGATGTCTGATGGCTATCAGCACACATTAACCCCCAGTGCCCAGTCAAACAGTGTTTTACATCTAAGGTATCGCAGCATCCAGGTTCGACAGAAAAGCCTCAAGTAGAAGTAGGAGGTTGCGAATGTTTAGGCATCAATCAGTGGCTAAGTAGGAATCAGATGGAGGCCCAGGATCCATTAGGAGGGTTTGTAAACCGTGACAGAAGGAAGTGATGTCACGGGGAGGACGCTCTGCTCAGGTTTTCTACGAGGTCAGGTGATGTTTGCTGTTCTGCAAACTCACCTCAAGCATTTTAGGTGGCTGATGAAATTCATTACATAACCACAATTTGGGACACGCTGCTATTCATTTTTTTTTGTTTTTTCTATTTTTAGTTTCCTAACCGTAACTGCTCCAGAGCACATTTTGATACTACTGATCAACAAGGGGCCATATTGGTTTGATCAACATGGACAGTGGATATGTGGGACATTACAGTAAATCACATTTCAGGATTGCTTACATTCTATTAAGGCACATTGTCACATGAAATAATAGATTATTTTTTTTATCTCTGCACTGCATATTGTCTATAAATATGTCAAAATCACACTTTAATAGTTGTCTGATTTTGTGCATCCCTCACCACCTGTCAGGTCAATGTTGGCCATGTACGATTCCTATAAGATAACACAAACAACAACATTAAATGTAGCTGTGGCGAAACAAAAAAAAAAATCCTCCTGTTAAACAACAAGAAACAAACAAGTAACAGATACCTCGCCAGCGACTTCCACACCCACACAGTTATTTGCAGTTGGTATAATTGTACATAAAACAAATGATAATAAAGCAAGTGAAATCAAATCTGTCATCGGCTGCTTAGATGAGACTCTTGGGATGAGCAGAGTTACCTTTGTGGCAAGAATTAGCATGCTAGCAAGGACATGCTATGGCTGTAATGCATGAATTGAAGATGATGATCGTGACTGGAAATGAATGCAGATTTGTAGTTTTCTGTTGAGCTGCTGTAAATGTGACCAACCTTATGAGTCCAACCTGCCACTTGTTGCCTTCCAGTTTTCCCCATCCTGAATTGCTTCTCACCAAGAGGCTGTTGTTTATAACTAAGAGCAGCACATTTAAAATTCATTGTCTTTACATAGTAAAAATCTGCTTTGCATTAGACGTCAATCACGCCATCACACTATCTGCCTCTTGTCATCGCTTGAGATCGGTTGCGATGTATAACTTTGACAAACTGTCAAATCTGTCATGTATCCCATAATGACTATCATATGCATTTATGTATCGGAATTCCTAAAACGTAGTTGATAGCACAAATATGTCAATCTCAAACAGTTTGACAGGACAGCAGAAGATGACGGTCTAAGCTCGTAGCTGCTGACAATATCTGGCATGTTCATTGATACCAGGAGGAATTCAGGACAAAGTGATTTCCTGGGATAGATTCGAGAGGGTGTGAGTTAACAGCAGAGGTGATTATTCCAGTTTAAATCAGGGTCATGGCTGTTGTCACATAAGAAGACAGCATCCTAGCTAAAGTCTTGTCACTCGCTCTCATGGTTCTATCTAGAGATCCTGTGGATAAATATAGGTCTTTTTTTTGGCTCCCCCTTATTCTAAAAGGGTTTTGTGCATTTCTATTTTAAGGACGCAAGCACACGGCAGGTGAATTTAGGATACGTTTAGAACTAGTCCACAGATGTGTCGTTTCCCCTCGTGGTCATATTTATGGCCTGCTTTCACATGCATGACATAGTTTGGTGCTAAACAGTCAATGCTGCATTTGGATGTGGACTCACTGCAACGTCCCTGCTCATATAAATCTCCGGAAAGTTAAAAGCACAGTGATTTAAATGCAAAGCAAAAGCTCACCCCCGTACCCTCAAACCTTAAAACACAGAAGTGGCATCAGTCTCTTATTGATTGACAAGCTTTTTAATCCACCGACTGAGGCTAGACAGCATATTTTATGTTGCTCTTAAGGGTTTGTTTACATCATCTGTAAGTCAGACATTTCAGTTGTTTATGTCAGTAAAGCCTCAAATTTAAGTAGTCTGAGAAATTACTGATTTTAACTTTATACTCACATTAGAAATTGGCCTCATCTGCTTTATAGAGCTGCAAAGATTATTTCATCCATCAATCAGTCTGTTGAAAGACACATTAATTGCCGACTAGTTTGATCATTGTTTCAGTTATTTTTCAAGCAAAACTGTTAAACATTTGCTTCTCAAATGTAAGAATTTGCTTATTTTCTTTGTCACATATGATAATAAATGAAGGTTTCAAACTGTTGGTTGAACAAAAGAAGCAATTTGAAGACGTCACTTTTGGCTCTGGGAGATTTTTATAAGCATTTTTCACATTTTATATAGACTAAACAAGTAATGGATTAATCGTGAAGATAATTGTTAGTGGCAGCCCTCCTGTCTTTTTGCACCTCTGGGAGAAACCAGTGCACTTGCATGTGGTTATTGGCTAATCTATATGATGTGGTTTGGACTGGACTGAGTTCTGAGAAACTCACTGCCAGGGGTGAGTCAACCTGAGCAGACCTGCACAGTCCAGGTGATTGGTTTTTAACAGTCCTGTACGAGTAGCATAAGTGCAGATGTTTATTTATGCAAATTGACAGGCTCTGACTGATTGAGCAGAAGTGCAATTTACATCCACTTGAAATAATTACAGTTTGTTAATTAGTTTAAAAAGGGGCTGTTGCATTGTGCTGTTTTATTAAAAGTAGAGGCTCGTGAAAGGAGCAACGACTGGACGTGCAAGAGCGGTTTGCTGTGTTGTTGCCATAGGTGCAGGACCAATTTCATTTCATGTTGGTTAATTAGAAGCATGAGGGTTCAGTTGATGTGCTTCCTTTATTAGCTACAATTTAAAACCTGCGAAGATGATAGCTCAAGGGAGGCCGATGTGGGTGCTAATGGTGGGCACATGGCCGTCTCCGTGGCCGATTCTACCCTCCTCAGACCTTCTCTTGAACACATAAAACTGCAGAGGAGGGGCAGTTCTCCGGCGCTTTGCATGAAACCCGAGATGAGATTTTAATTGAGATCTGCTCAGTGGTCGCTTCTGATTGCTGCATATAGAGCAGGTGAGAGTGCTTCTTGATGACGAAGGGCTAGAATCGAGAAACTGTCAGTGTCGTCCTCTGTGGCGGTGAACGCAACACTTAACTCCAGTACTCTCCATCATTGCATACACAGCGACATACATATGCATGAAAAACAAACACGTAATGGCACATGCACGCACACACACACTGCCTCTCTGTGGATCTTCAGGTACCAAATTAGCAGGGAAAAGCTCAGATCTGCCTGCAGTGGAGAACACATGGCTCCTCCTTTGATGTGCTCGTCTTTGGAGCATTTCCATATGCACGGAGATGCTCGGCGAGATGAATTCAGATGCAGCAACCTGAAAAACACCAGATACTTTGAAGAGCTCACACCCCTCTCTGCCCTCCTTATCTATCTATCTATCTATCTATCTATCTATCTATCTATCTATCTATCTATCTATCTATCTATCTATCTCTAATCTAAAAGGGTCCAGCTGAGTAAGATAATTAAGATTTAATGTTTTGCAGCACTCATGTTCTGCTGGAGATGTATGGCACTTAATGGCACTTAATGCAGTCTGAGGAAGAGTGCTGGTCAAAACAGTATTCCTCTCACCCAGCCTGAGAACATGAGAAAGCTATCAGGGCTTCTATCCTCCATGTGGAAGCACTGTTTTTTTTTTCTTCTCGCCATTACTGATTCTTTATTATTTCATTCAGAAGACTTCTTTTTCTTGCTGCAAAGCTTCGCTGAAAGCTCACTACTGTTTTCAAGGTTGCTCTTTTATGCTGTTGGCCGTCTCCCTGATCTGCTCCAATGCTTACTGGAGGTGCATGAGTTACCCAGAGCTGCGACGGCGCAACTTAAATATTCTCCACCTCTCTCCCTGTCTTTCCGTCTATCACTTTTCCCTTGTATCCCTGCCTTTGCTTCGGATGTATTGTGCATCAGAATGAATCTGTGCTACTTATCGAAACCAGCGGCAAATGCAGGTTTTCTGTCGTCTGTGGCACGACTGGCATTTAATTAGCGAAGCAGGCCTCTCTCTAATGCATGTGCACACAAGGAAGATGGCACAAATGGCAGGAGATATGAAATGTGAAGTTGATTGCACATTGCATTGGATATTACTTAGATTCTTGAATTGCAAAGAGTAAATTTACACTGGTATATTAAAAGATAATTGTAGTGGGGAAAAAAAAAATATTTTGATTATCTTTAGAAATTGAAACAGTTTGCTTCAAAGCTGTTTTAACTGCTGCTATGAATGGCACTATCTGTCCATGTAACCCTGAACACAGAGGGGATTGGGAGCTGTGGCTTTGAGAGAAAAGTTTGACTTTCACTGAGCTGCTGCAGCACAGAGATTTGCAGTGTTGATAAGAAGCCAAGGCGAGTTGAATTGCCTGGTTGTCGAACTGTAATGTTCCGTGATTCAAAGTTACATAAAAAGCATTATGACAAAACAGAAAAGGAAACATTACTTAAAACGCTGCGTACGAACACCTATAACGATCAAATAGCGAAGCAGATTAAACAGCATAATAAAAATCACGGATCGCAGTTAGAGTCGAGCGCGAGATATAAATGAATAGTCCCAGATTTGGTTTAATAAAAGGCAATGGGAAACCGCCACGTTTTAAGCAGTGATTAAAAAAGAGCTGAGATTTGGAGCAGCAGACCTCATTTTCTGGGAGCTTTTTCTCCCAGATATGTGAGATATGTGGTTCACAGAAACGCTGCTCCTCCATATTGAGTCAAGATGCATTAACAGAGAAGATATTCTTTTTGTCTTTCACACCATTTTTACTCATTCTAGAGCTTTTTCATTTCCTCTACTTTTACAAACCAAAATACAATACAGTTTCCAAATCATCTTCTCAGACTTATCTTGTTCTTCTCTAAATCTCTAAAATCCCACTACACCTTTTGAACCCTCCATACGGGCACAGTACACATCTAGAAAACAGTCCCAGACACTGATTGCGTAATGAACTGCTGCCTTAGTAAATCACACACTAATTACACACGGATAGTGCTCGCACAAATTGAATGAAAAGATGCTGCTCACATTCGCCCTGTGCTCCTATGTGTGTAAATCTGGCCCCCCAATCTCTCTCACACACATCACGTACATGTTTTTTTTGTGTCTGCTCGTCTCGTTCTGTCACGCACACACACAGTACACACACATCTCACCCCTGCCCACTGGCAGTATCAGCCTCCCCTCTTATAGCAGACAGCGTAATGTAGCGCTAAATCTCCTGACATACAATAGTCCCACTCGATGGCAGCATGTTATTGTCAGCATATTAATTCGCCCTAATGCATTGTCAGTGGAGATCACCTGCCTCCATCTTCTATTCAGGTGTCAAACCTGAAAAAGATCTGTTGTAACAAAGGATAAAGCTTCATCCCAGACATATAATTTACCAAGAGAGTGCAGGAAAAAAAAAACATTTACAGCACCGCCGTGGTTGTATTTGTGGTCGGGGGGCTCTCGAGACATCATTATCCTTTCAGTTGGAGACGTCTGGGGTGAGGAAGTAAACTGAAAATTGGCTTGTCTTCGCCAGCTCTCGCAGAAACTTGGGGGCCCCTAAAAGCCCTCTTTATGATACGACAAGCAATTGTGCCGTCAAGTTCCTCAACTTTGCCATCTTGGAGTTTATTCATCACTTTTCGTCGAGTCACTGAGCTGAAAATTGAAGGACGGCTTTAGCTGTTATTGAAGGTGGAGGTTTTCATTCAAACTCTGGCCCCGTATGTCTTTTGTCACCTTTGTAAAATGAAGGTCTCTCTGAGAAGCAGTGGGAAGACTTTGTCTGAAAATCGATTTTGTTTCTTATTTTTGTAAGTTAAATTTTACTCTTTGCAACAATAAAACGCAGTACTTTGAATTCATGCCTTAAATAGTTCATGTCTAATTGGTCAATTAGCTTAGTCACTAAGGACATATGTGGCTGTAGTAGGTGCTGGGACAAAGCTGTGAAGTGAATTGAAATCTGGACACCAACAATAGGAAAATTATCAGAATCATTTTTTTAACATTGGACTTTTCTATTAACTTAAGATATGTATTGATGTGTGTTTTCTTAGGATATAAAAGTCATGTGAAAGTGGCATAAAAGATTGATTCTCTGGCTGGTTTGGCGATTTTATCAAATTCTGACTTCTGTTGGGTGAAAATTGTCTAAAATGGCCCCTGTTACTTGAGAAGCTTTGTCAGACAGCAAAGACAGCTGTGTGGGGGAACAAACAGAAGGCGAAACATGTCACTTTGAAAGAATCTGTTTCACTTTAAACAGAAGAAGAAATGCACGAGTCCTTACGTTGAATCTGAATTGGAGTGAATTTAATGTCACATCCAAATTGCTTGACACTATTAGAACATCAGCTGTCTTCACTCCAGTGAGTTTGCATGATTGTTGAGCATAATTCCCATCAGCCCAAAGGTCTCAATAGATCTACTGTACTGCCCTGATTTTAAAAACACTGTACAAAACATAAATAAAATGTGATAATCTGCTCATTCTTTGTGACATAAGCTCAATTGAAAACAGTATAAAAAACTAAATATTCCATGTTTTACCTCAACAGCTTCATTGATTTTGTAAATATGTTTATTCTGGTTTGACATTCACCACTGTGTAATCAAGGTTGTAAATCTTCTTAGATGAGCATGTATGTATGAGCACTGCACCATCTTCAAGCTGCAAATGCTTTGTGCTTGTGTAATTTTTTGCCTCTCATGCAAATGTTCTGTTTATGGTCTGAGCAAGACTGAAAAAAAAAAAAAAAAAAATCAAGATGTCCTCTTCACACAGGGAATGCAAATACCTAAAGCAAATAAGTTAAGTCCTTTCATCCCATTTTCACATCAGATAGCAGACAGTTTGTTTTGACACTTGGTCTTGTCTTCTGTGGTTTGAATGCATGATGGGATTGGTCTTGAAATGGTGGTGGGTTCTTCATGAAAACATTGTGGTGGTCAATCTGAATCACACTAAAGTTTTGATTTTTTTTTTTTTTCAAATTACAATAAATGCACAAAATGGTATTGTATTTAGAGAAGAATTCCTACATCTCACACTTCAGTATATTGTATATGATGGGGACAACAGGCTTCGGGGAAGTGAAGCAAAACAAATATATTTATAGTGTGACAAAATTGAGAAAATACATGTTCTGCATCACACATGTTGCAGTGAATGTGTACTATGCTAGATTCATGTGTTAATCCTACATCATGTTCACTCTTTTCTGTAACTCATGTTCGTCTCACTAGAAATAACAGAAAAAACACAGAGAAGATTAATCACATATATTTCAGTGTGTTTCAGTGATGTGATGATGAAAAGCCCTGAAAAAAAATTCTCCCAAGTTCGTCTCCTGACCTTGGATGGAGAACTTCAAAACACTCATCTCTCCTTGTGTCTCTCATCTGCTGATATTCCTCTATAAAGAAAGCCGAGCGCACTGGCTTGCTCTCCTTTTAAAAGAAATTATTGATTGCATGCATTTCTCTCTCTCTCTCTCTCTCTCTCCCTCCCTCCCTCTCTGCAGCTCCTTCCAGACTGATGACGACGATGAGGTGTCTAACAAGACGTGGGTGCTGACTCCCAAAGTGTACGAGAGTGACGTCACACACATCCTCAACAGCCTACTAGATGGATACGACAACAAACTCAGACCTGACATCGGAGGTGGGCGCTGATTTTTCACGGATGATCTGTTTAGTCACAGAGTCACAAAGACGCACGCCCACGCTCGTGGTTTAATTTGCAGCCAAACACATATATGCGCTCATTAACTGACATACATGCTTATACACGCAAGCCTTTTACCCATTGACTGTAGAGACGGAGAGAGACGGAGCAGCTGTGACGTCACCCAATTATTTCTAGAAGGGACTCTTTGAAGCCTGCAGGCTGCCATTTTCTCACTTCTAGAAGACAGATAATCCATGATTGCGCAACAGTGTGAAGCCTGAGATGATGAAGGCAAACCAGCCCCGAAACATGACCCTCTTCAATCTTTTATCTTAATACAGCAACGATCCTCAAAAGATCTCACTAAGAAATATACATGGCAGTACTTTTCTTAGGCAAACTGAGAGGAGACACATACTATATGAAAAAAACACATCCACTGACACTTACATGCGCTTACATGCAGAGAGCAGGTTTTTAAAATAGCAACACGTCGGCTTTGCAGGAGCTGAGAAAACAGCCTCGTGTTTAGGTTCCTGACACTGACACTTTCATCATTATTCTGTTTTCAGATGATTTGATATGCCATTAGCTTCTTACACTGTCATTAGCTTCTCACACAACAACAGTGTTTGAGTCATGAAGCTGTTGACTCGACCTTCCGAAAAAGACTTTTACACCAGTGACTTGACTCCAGCCTGATGGCTTGGGATCACATGATGTTGTCCAAAGACCAAAGATTAATCATCATATTATACAAAGTGCTCTTTTATTTACCTGACAACATCTATTTTGAATGAATTAAAGCTGCAGTTTGCTGATTGTATCACCTGTAGCTAGTTAACAACAGCACTATTGTAGCTGCCTGACAAAAGAGCTTCATAAAACTTGGCTCTTGTCTGAATTTAAAACTGGATTTGGATTTGATAAAATGCTATAAAACCTCACCCAATATTAAAAAACAGGAATCGCATAAGAAGGTACACCTGGTCAGCTTATTTTCACATTTTTAAAAACATGTATTATTTCTGTAAATCTGTTTATAAAATGGCTTTAAATGTGGTGAAGGATGCGTGAGTTGTTGAACACACTTTAGGTAAAACTACATGAAGTTACAAGTAGTTTTAGCTTGTAGCTTGTAGTAAATTTAGTCATGCCACTTTGAATATTTGAATATCTCTGCTGCAGATTGTAGAATTTAATACACACAGCAAACACTTCGTCATTACACCATGCCGGGCTGTGCAAGATGTCTTTGCCTATTTGCCTGTGTCCTGTTTGTGTAGTGTGTTGACAGGCTGAAGATAAATCATGTGCACCCATGCTTATGTACACGCATGTGTTATGGCGGAGATAGCAGGTCCGTCACGGTCCCGCAAGCCTCGTCTTGTCAATGTGAAAAAGCAGACAAGTAGCTTACTCCCCTCACTTTGACAGACAGCTGGGCAGGTCTCCCTTGTCTACACAAGTGCACATACTGTGTATCCTAAAGCCTGTCACGTCCATCTGCGAGAGCTGAATAGGGAGATCTTCAGTACCCTTGAATACTTGATTCGTGGGTCAGTATTCCTGGGAAAACTGGTTTAAGTCACAATCTGTCACACACACATATAGAATAATAAAGATATAGCACTCGATATGCTAGCAGTGAATTGCCTCTCCATCCGCTGCAGAGGCGCCGGCTGCAGTTTTACGGCTGCAAATGGCTTGAATAAAACGTCAAGCCCCGGTCCGGTTATCAGTCTATCTCGGAGTTACACTTGAGACACTTTATGTTTGTCTTGTCGCGGAGTGGAAACAGCCAACCTGTGCACCCGACAGCGGCAACAAGCTGCTCCTCCCCAAGAAAATATTGACCTCTTTTCTGCTTCTCCGCCAAAACAAGTGATCACAAACTGATGAGCGAGCATTCAATTATCATATTCTCTGCACCTGATTGGTTAATTTATACGATGCTACATTGCTTCTGGTGATTAAATAACAAATTCTCAATCAGGTGTTCCTGCAACTTCAACACCACCAACATTCAAACTTGCCTAATTAATCTTTTTTTTTTTTTTTTGGCATTTTCACGTGTTCAGTGTTTTCTTCCAATTTATAAAACGCTGTAATATTTGTACTCCTTCCTCCACTGTTGACCTAAGCAGGGATTATATGTGCTACCTCATGAGCTGCTTGTTCACACCTGCCGCTGAGAAGTTATTACCTCCCCCCTGAAAATTCCACCCCCCCTTCCTCGCAGGCATCCCAGCAAACCAGTTAGCATCCCGTGTCCAGCAAAAAGGGCACAATCCCTCACTGGCTTCCCAACAGCTAACAAGGTCAATTGCTTTACGTGGGGAGAAAAAAAACAACCAAGCTGGAGGAAGCACTGCTGGGAGTTGACCTAATGCAGCTTTAAAGCATGACTAATGAACTGAGTGAAATGATGGCACAAGATGAAAGCGGCGGATGTAGCATGTGTCGTCAATCCGCCGCGCTCAGCTGCTTTCATGTTTCCCCTCTCATATACAGTACAATGTGTACAATGCAAGCATGTAATGTGGCACATTTTCACGAAGGGCATCATCTTTATTCTTAAGACTTTAGAAGTGGGCTTGAAGAGCAGCTCAGATCTGCTTTGAGGTGCGGCTTCAGCCCAGAGAGCCGCCACCGCCGCCGCGTAGTCGCTGCCACCGTCTTAACCGTCATCTTCAAACGAGCTATGATCTCGCTCTTTTTCAGCGTTGGTCTTCCAGCTGCTGCCAAGTTACACAGCTACAGAGAGGTTATAATTAGCCGGCTACACTGTCATCTGATCCAACAACCAATCAACCGAGCAACCACGCCACGGCGAAAAGCGAACTTTCTCATCCGCTGAAATGCTGTGGATTTAGATTCGTGGCTGATTGTGCCACTGCTTCGCCTTTGAAGTCCATTGTGATGCTCATTTAATTTTAATGCCCCCGGAGTCTACTGTACGACTGAACACTGAAGCAAATAGGACAGTGACACAGGGAGCGAGACAGAGAGGGGAGAGAGCGAGGAAATTTGAAAAACCCTTAATTCATAATGCATCCGTGGCATTGATCAAGGTCATTGCCTTCGAGAAAATAAAAAAAAAATGGCTTCATAGCGTTCACAAATATGGAGAGCAATGGCAGGGACGAAAAGTTATTCTACAGTGAGATTGCTGAATTTGATTAGATTTAATTGACTGGTAATGCATGGTGATGCTTTATCAATCATTTACAAGAGCTAATTCGATCAGCCTTTTACCAGGACGCCTGCGGTGGGTGTGTTGGCGTGTATGATGTCGTCTCAGACACCAAGTTAGAAAATCTTAGCACAGCCACTTTATGTCCACTGGCATCTCGGAATAATGATTCCTTGGCATCTGTTTGTACATTTATGAAAGACCATCCACTTTCCAGCTGGCTGTATAAAATAAGACCAATTTGTTTTTATTTTTCAAAAATTCTATTTATGCCTGTAGCTTTATGTGATTTACATATTTCATGCATCACATTTTCAATACATAAATTCTCATTATGTCGATGCAATACTATGCACTAGTATTCACAGCCACTCACTGATAGACCTGGCCAAAAGCAACAATTAGATGTCGAGAACTTCGTGTAAGATACAGTCTAACCAGTAAGAGAGAGTAGTGTGTTTGTGTCTGCGTGTTTATGCTGCAGTTTGTTCACACATGTTAAGGTGTGTCTGCAGGAGCGGGGCTGCAATGCACACTCATGTATGCCTATAAGTGACATGAAAAATGGATGCACTCGCTCCCTGCGTCCGTCTCTCACGCTCGCTGTGGCTCCTGCATCGAGCCCGGAGGCCACTTGATCCAGTCATCCATAAACATACGCATTAGATGGCAAAGTGCAGAAGCTGATCCGGGCTGACTTAGAGGATCTGACAGAGCAGAGACGTCCGTTTGACGCCGAGCTGTTCGGTTTCCTCAGCCATAATTTGCCTGACGTCC
>JBBMOC010000046.1:2930800-2980916 GCA_037975185.1 Centropyge bicolor
AAAAAAATCACATACTATACATCAGCGTTTTTTACTGGTCCACATGCATGTGAAGGCTTAATATCTCTGAAAGTAGTGGAGATATTGGCCTGAAATTTTGCACAGCAGCTATTAGTAACAAGGACATTAAAATAAAAAATTATGAAGCAAATCTGAGATGGTGCAAAAAATTCCCATACTATACATCAGCGTTTTTTACTGGTCCACATGTTTCAAATATGAAACGTGCAAAATGAAGAAGGATGTCACTTTGACTGACTGCTGCCTGCTCCAATCAATTTACTAGTCAGTTTTGTTACAGTCTGCGCTGTTTTCTCGGTGAGTTTGTTCTGCTGTTTGTGGAGCTGCTTGTTGGCTGGAGATTGACTGTGCTGCTGTGTTGACTGTGTTTTTCTCGGGTGTCAAAGACGAGTTTCTCCTTGGGGAGATGGCGGGGGTTGAGCTAAGCTAACGATGCTAACAGGAGCGTCTGGTAGCTTCAGTTATTAAACCTGCTGAAGTCAAAAGGTAATAACAAGTATTATAGTTTATGGTGTTAATACTTTAGAATAAAAGGCGTCTGTGTGAGGTTGGAAAATAAAGATCCTCTACGTTTGTTAACTAATGTTATGTGATATTAAACTGAACTCTGTGTAAATGCAATAAAGTTTTTGTAACTTCAAAATGTTAACGTCTCATTTCTGAATGTTTCCAGACGTTAACCCAGATGTTGTTATAGGTAAAGCTGGAGTGGGTTATTGAAGCTAAACAGTAAAATTAAAATTTTTACGGTCCATGAACTCATGCGTAATTATTTATATTATTGTTAAAACAGAAATTTTAAGTTTATTATACTCCAGAAACTGACTGATTGTGATCGACTGGAGGCTGAAATGTTTACATGTAACGTTACACCAGCTTATTAAAGTACTGTAACCGGTGGCATAGCCGGCACCAGGTTTGCCGGCAAGCTCGGTGAGCATGTTTCATTAAACAGATTTTATTAAGACCCGCCCTCGCTCCACCTCTTTGTCCATAATTGGAGTAACCGGAGTTAGGCTACCAAGATGGCTGCGCCCTACGATTGGATTCATCTTTGCTCTTCAGAAATCTATGGGTGACGTCACAGACACTACGTCCATGTTTTATACAGTCTATGATACAGATGAAAGAAGAGACGAATCATAAACACCACCCCAGCTAGATGTCTTAGGCAAAACCCCTTGAATTGTTTTCTTATTATTATTGTTGTTGTTGTTGTTGTTGTTATATTGCTTACTATTATGCTTTTAAGCCATTTTCAGGTCAGAAATTCACAATATGAAATCTCCAACATCTTTACACTTGAGCTACAGGCTACAACAACAAATTTAAAAGATCATACACGAGATTACCAAAACACTTGAGACAATAATCAATAATTGATTAAAAGCACACAATAAACAATATAAAACTAAACAAACTAACAAAATATAGCTGCATCTGAAGACTGGTATCTACAATGTGTCAGTGCATTGACATATTGACCTGGTGTGTCAGAAAACTATGAGACTATTTTCTTCAGTGTTTTTAGTTGAAAAATATGTTTAATATTTTGTGTATTATTGACTTCAGACTTTCAATTTGGAGAGGAGACTCGGAGTGCGTGTTTAAAAAATGAAATCACGTACTTTGCTTGGCCCAAATGTAACAGAAAAAATTCTGTTACATTTTCTATTGTATAAATTTGATCTTAAGATATATTGTTTGGCTCACTTTAGAGATCTTTTTTTTTCATCAAACATTGATGATGTTTCAGCCTGTGGCTTGAGTGTAAAGATATTTCGTATTGTGAATTTGATGCCTGATGAAGATCTGTTATTGCATTCCCACCAAACTCAGTGTGAACTTTGTGTGAGGATTCAAACATTCTGAAGCATGATTCACACATTCACTGAAGATAATGACGATGACATGGACAAAACTGATGAACAACTTCCTGCAACTGAATCTGAATCTGAATCTGAGTGTGATATGAAGAATCGCTGCTCGTCTCTAAAATGGATTTTCCTTTGCTTCTTTGCAGTCAAACCGACGGTGATCCACACGGACATGTTTGTCAACAGCATCGGCCCGGTAAATGCCATCAATATGGTGAGTCACACTGGAATATGTTGTCATCATTGTTATTAATTATCAGCTTGAAACTGCATGTATAATTAAACTAGAATATTTACTCCCCAAATTTTTCGCCGGGCCTGCCTCAGGGAGATGCTGTAGCGATCCAGAGAGTGGCTCTTCTCTCTGGAGCTGGCTTGGATTCAGCGTCTTCTTCAAGCACACTTCAGCAGGGCAGATGCTTGCTGTCATGGAGGATTGGTTAGTCCATCTAATCACTATGCTGCCCCACTGCCCTTTGCAGCGTGGCAACACAATGCAGGTGTCAATCAGCAACTTAACTGCTGCACTGGCCTTTGCCCCGCAGTGGATGAGTGCGCGCCGTTTAATGCATCCGACTACATTAAACAGCTGTTATTTTGAATTGGGAATATGGATGAACAGTCAACCAGTTGTGTTGCTAGAAAAACATGGGCCAGTTCTCCAAGCAGCATATTTGCAAATGGCTGCTCGCGTTGGCAAACCCCGAGATGTTGTCGCTTTGTAGTTGCCAAGAATTGCATCAGCTACAATCCGAGGTGTCACCTGTTCAAACTCTTTGTGGTTTGTTCAAATAAATATACCAATTTGTGGTTTTCCTTGGATCTGGTTTGTACACAAGGTTCTTTTTTTCCCAGGCTTTTCATCATTTCTGTCTTGTTGTTGCTGTTGTCTGTTGGTTGGAGTGACACATTCAGATTGGGTTGGGGTTGCACTACATGTGTTTGTGTTCACCGACTGCAATGCTGTCTACTTTCTGTAAAGCTTTCTGTTATGATTAACCTACAAATACGTACTTCCTATTAGGGCTGGGCGATATGGCCTCAAATCAATATCACGATATATTGAGCACCTTAACTTGATTACAATAAGTTAACGATAAGTGGAAGCAGTGTGCGAAATACCCGTCAATATTAGCTAAGAGGTGGCGGAGTCACATGACTGTACACACTGTACACGTAGTACAGTGTCTCAAAGGAACATGAACATACCTACCTACACACACATAGCCAAAAAAGACAAAAACAACTTTTATTTTGTTTTATTAAAATACCTAACATACTGACATGAGCAAAGTGACGTCGGCTGTCGTCATAAATTTCAGTATCGGTAAATTTTTGGTATATCGCCCAGCCCTACTTCCTATCCCAATAATCTATAAATAAATAGATAAAGCAATCTTGCATTCACCTGATATACTGGTTCACATTGGTATTAACAACATGCCTCAATATATCCATTTTGGAAAATATCAGTATTTGACAATTATAGGTTTTTGTCAGTATTTGGATCTCTGTTAATTTTTGTTTGGCCTATCACTTCTTCTAGTATATGCAACAACTTTGTCAACTGTATATAACACTTGTCTTACAATAGTAATAAATACATGGGATAAATAGTGTTTTTACTCACTTACTTTAAGATGTAAGAAGCTCGTTATGCCTGCGAAGCCAAGTCAATGTAGCATTTTCTATGTTGTTCTTACAAACGTTTCAGCCAATACGAGTGGGAGAACTGGCTTCTTGCACAGCGTCGGCTTCCAAAAGGCATATTGGTGTATTCTTATTAATTAAAAGAACTATTTTGGAGTTGAAAGTAGGAAGACCCTAGAACATGTTGTTTTCGATCACCATTACTCATGTTGCTACTGTGCACGATAACGCTTCACTCCTCTGTTTGAAAGCTAGTTAGTAAATGGGATATGTAGCGGTCGTGCTGCGGCGATGGCCAAAACAGGGCAGAACAGGTCGTCGGAATTTGGAGAGAAAAATTGGTTTTTAGGAGAGAAAGAAGGACTACAAAAAAAAATCCCACGTCAGCGTCGCTTTATGTGTCATTGTTTGCTGTGGCACGTTCCCACTGAGAACCCACTTCTATTGTGATTGTGCAGAGCCGTCTGCTCTACGTGGTGGACGGTTTGGTCTTAGCTGAAACACCCACTCTCAGTAACTGCAGCCACAGTGAAGTTGGAAGAGAAGCATTGATGATTGGATCAGTTGGAGAATGTTTGTGTGCTCTCGTTAGGGAGTTTGCTTGTGTGTGTGTGTGTGTGTGTTTGACAAAGGGGTTCTGCTGACATGAAACGTTCCCATTCAAACGTAATGAGCGTGGCTGGGGCAGAGCGATCACATGACGAGATGACAAATGTCGCCAGGTCGGTGGATTCCGAAGAGCATCTGAGCGTGAACGCAATTATGAATTTTTAATTGTGCTTTAGGATTCTTTGAAACATGGCAACGTTTCCACTCGTGTGAGAGATGAAAAACGGGCGGGGACGGACTGACGGAGAAGAAAAAGAATGGTAGATTAATGCTCCGCAGCCACTGGAGCTGAGCGGGTTTCAGATGCGTGCCGCAGTTTGAAGTGAAAGAAGTGCGATTCTGGGAAAGATCTCCAGTATATATAGGTTAAAGGGAGGAAAAAAAAAAAAAGTTTATCCCACTCAGCAGGGCCCAGATGAAGATCCAAAGGCTTTCAATCTTCCTCTCATCACTGGATTTGAACTGTCTGTCCTTTGTGAAGCTGAAAAGACGGGAATGCTGCCTGGTGAAAATGTTATTTTTCAAATCTCGTTTAGGACTCTTTGGCATGGATTTAGGCTTTATTGTTGGGCTAAGCTTTGTCGGGAAGTTAATGCCTCTATGCCCTCTTGCACACAAATCCCCCGATTTTTTTTCTCCCTCTCTCTCTCTCTCCTGCTGTACTTCACTTTGAACCTCGGGGCTCAAACATTCCAAATAACAAAATAAATAAGAAAGACCGTTCGCTCCTCTCACATCTCACCTCTGCTCTCAGCTCTTCAACTCTGCCCGTGCTTCTCTCCACTCAGGTTTTCATCCCTCACATGTTCGAACGCGGCTCTTGCGGGGACTGAATAGGAGGCGGAGGGTTTTTGTGAGGCTCGGGACAAAAGTGTGCCAAGGCGGCAGGTTATGAGGTTCGATAATACAAGAGCCAAACAAGGGGAATTATTAATTGCCCCGTTGAACATTTAATTTTCAGGTTGAGGGCGTCAAGATGGTCTTTTTCAACAGCGCTCTTTAGTGGGGACAAAAGGACTTCTTGGCCTGAATAGACACCATCTTGTCGGAGGAAAATGTGCCTGCAAATGTGAAGTTTCCTCTGGCACAGAAAAAGTTCCCCTCAGACGGGAGAAGCCCTTGTGTCGATTTGATCTCATTGCATCTCGCAGTTAAAAGCTACACATTGGTGACAGCACTGCCTGCAAACAATACTGTTTGCAAGGTTTTCCTGACAAACACAGACTTGCATCCAGCGTGTTACGTAAAACATGTTGGGCTTTTGAAGTTAAACATTGTCTTGTCTGTCTTCAGGAATACACCATCGACATCTTCTTCGCCCAGACCTGGTACGACAGAAGGTTAAAGTTCAACAGCACGATGAAGGTCCTGCGCCTCAACAGCAACATGGTCGGGAAGATCTGGATCCCGGACACGTTCTTCCGCAACTCGAAGAAGGCCGACGCCCACTGGATCACCACGCCCAATCGCATGCTTCGAATCTGGAATGACGGGCGAATCCTCTACACCCTGAGGTAAAAATGTCAGGTGATGCCTGAGATGAGATATTAGCAATAAAACCAATTTGGATGTGTCTCATTCATCTAATCACCCTCAGTGATTGATTGTGTAAGAGAATTATTCGACTTAGCCGTTATCACTATCATTTTATCACAGTGAAAGGTTAATTTGTCTGTTATCATTATCTCTGCCATTTAGCATCCTCTTTTACTGATAGTGTGTCTCAACCAGAAGATAAAAGAAAGTGCTGTTAATTACAGAGTCAAATGGGGGAAAAAAGCATTTATTTACATAAACAATTAATTCCAGCACTCTCAGCTGAATAAAGCAGACAAAAGCAATCGATAATGGTGAAAATACTCGGTAAATGGTCTCGTCTCACCAATCCCAGCATTAAAGGTGGACCGAGAACTAATAACATACACGATGTGCATTTCTTTTTCAATGTGTGTTATTATCAATCTGTTGCCGCCGAGGTGCTTCCTGCTCTTCCTGGAATCCACCGCGCGCACTTGAAGTACCTAACAATTTACGGCCTCTCCACATTAATGATTCATGGTACTGATTATCCTGAACAGGCCTTGGGCCATTTTAAATTTCAGCATTTTAAATTTGACATTAATTAGCGCGTGAGGAGCTCTGTCCTGCTGAATTGAGGCAGGAAGTTGTTCGTGACGAGGGAACGCTGGGACCACGTCGCCCCTAAAATGATGCTTTTAGGAGCTCTTGCATCGAGTGCAGGGTTTAAAAAGGGAGCATTTTTTTTCATTTTGCTGCTTCTTTTTATGAGCTTAAATTTCTGAAATGCTTTGGAAGATTCTCGTTCAATAGTATAAATATTGTTATATTGTCTAATGGCCCATTTTTGCCTGAAGAGCTTGAGACTGGACAAATATAGAAGCAGAAAGAGACTGTGTTCGCCCTGTAATTGTAGCTCAATAAGGATATAACTGAACACTGTTTGTGAGGTTAAAACCAGGATGTGAAACATGTGACACCGGAGGACCAATTAAAAGCAAATGTTAATTGTGCTTATTGTCATATTTTGCACACCGTCATAAATACAGAGGACGTTTCACGCTGACGCCTCAATATATCATCAGTGATAATAAGAGAGAAAGTCAACTCTTCTGGACTCAATCAAGGCCGTGATGGATGTTCTCCTATGCAGAACACTACCCCCTCCACTTCATTAATTTGTTAAGGAACTCAGAATTTAACCAGTGGTTAATTAGGATGACCGCTGTGATTGGGAGGACAATGATACATGACAATAGCGCGTGCACGGATGGGTAAAGTCATTTGAGGTCATTCTCTCATTAAGGGGAAGTTTAATGACTTCGCCTTCAAACTCTGTCAAGTGTGAAAAGGAGAGACGGGTGTGTTGCCGTGAAAAAAACATCAATTTAGTTCAGTGGAATTTTAATTAATAATTCCTTGTGTTAATGCAGATAAGGTTAAGGGTTTAATTCTGACTCCTTAATGTGACTATTGCATTATGAGTAGTATGCATTTAAAAACCATTTACACATACATTTTACTGTATATTTTTCGCCACAGTAACTGAGCGAGCGGATCTAAATATTGTGTCTCTGCAGGTTGACCATCGACGCCGAGTGCCAGCTTAAACTGAACAACTTCCCAATGGATGAGCACTCGTGTCCCCTGGAGTTTTCAAGCTGTAAGTTTGGCCATATGCTGATACCCCACTGTTCTACCCCTCCCTCTCTTCCTCTGTTTCATCTCAAACACACATGCACACACACACTGTGGCCAGCCACATATGAGCCTAACAAAGACATCATTTAAGGTATAATTACGCAACAGGGCCAAATCGAGGAATCCAAGCTGCAGTTTCTCCTCAAAAACAGTCAGATGAGTCGTGTGTGTTTATGTTTAACATACTAATGCACATGAAAGTATTTTTTAGCTCACATGCTATCACAGTGTTTAAAAGGCCGTGCAATAGATATAACAACATGAACGTGTGTGTTACAGTATGAGAGATGTGAACAAAAACCTTTGTTAAACCATTCATTTATTCATTCATTCACAGTGTGATCTGGCATTTCAGCAAAAGGGATTTAATAATAGATGTCTCATTGCCAACTCGACCAGAGGCAAAGCGCTGATTGATTTTCCTGCACTTTGTCAATACTGTTCTAAAAGACATTTCAAAAAGTGACACGAGTCCAAATGAGTCAGCCCCCCCCCCCTCCGTGTGCGGGGCGGACGGGGGGTAAGTTATGCTAATGAGGCCGCTATGGATCTACAGAGAGATGCACCATGGGATATTCTCCAGAGAGAATTCTTCCTAAACAGCTCGAGAGCAACAAGAAAGAGAAACCATGAGGGGGGGGGTTGGAGGCCTAAAAATGGAACAGAAGCATTCATTTAAATTTGATGAAAGCCATGGATGTTTTCAGAACTTTGAAAAACCGCTTGATGTACAGTACATGAGCTCAATCTCGGAGGCAGCGGGCGGAGCAGCGATTCATCACGCGGCATATTTTCTCAACACGTGCCGCCAAGCAACAGAGCATTGTAGAGTTTCCAGTGCGACCTCCTTCGTGGTTTCGTGGCCAGACAGGATCAGATTACGCTGTACTGAGGTGGAGATTGATGCTGTGAATTGTTTCAGTTCAGCTCAAAATCGCATATTCTTTTTAATGTTTTAATTTCAAACAACAACCAGTTCCACAGTGACTTCACGGCGTCGAGCTCCAGGAGCGTTGTCGTTCCCAGCTTCCCCCAAAAGGACTCTGAATCGATGATTTGTGCCGGGTGCGTTGCCAGCCGAGGAGCAGACCGTGCCTGCCTGGCTGCCTGTAATGTGGCTAACGCGCAGCTCCTTCCACCCCCTGCTCCTCTGAGGTCCACCATTACTGAACGTCCAGGAGCACTTTAGTCATAAAGCCTTTTAAAGTTTGGAGTGAGGAAGCTTCATGTGCATTATTCAGGCCACTCCCTCGTCGGCTGCACGCAGCTCGTCACCGGACTGAAGACAGCACGGGACAGCTGAAGATCCTTACAGTCGGATTTTAGCACCTGTACACATCCTAGCCCATTTTCAGTCTAGTTCACAAGAAGGTCTATGATGGTTTTTACCCCCGCCAAGGAGGTTATGTTTTTGCCGGCATTAGTTTGTTTGTTTGTTTGTTTATTTGTTTGCAACATAACTCAAAAAGTTATGGACAGAGAAGGAAATGTCCTTTCTGGGACAAGGAACAACTCATTAAATTTTGGAGGTGATCCAGAAAACTGCCATTACGGAAATGTCGATTTTCAAGTATAACTATTAAACTAAAAATGATATCAATGTGATTCCAGTTGCTAAGGGTATGTTTTTATAATAATAATAATACATTTTATTTAAAAGCGCCTTTCAGAGCACACAAGGACACTTTAGAAACAAAGCAACACAGAGTAAAATAAAAAAAAACACATCAAGTTAAAAACAAGCTAAAAGGAGAGGTGAAAGTTATGGCGAGTCTTGAGTCTGGATTTGAAAACTGGGAGTGAATCGATGTTTCTGATATCAGGTGGGAGGGAATTCCAGAGTTGGGGAGCAGAGCGACTGAAAGCTCTTAGGGTGCGAGAAGGGGTGGCAATGGAAATGAGGTCAGAGAGATAAGGGGGGGGGGGGCGAGGTTGTGGATAGCCTTAAATGTGTGAACAACAGGATTTTGAATGAGATTCTAAATTTGACTGGGAGCCAGTGAGGCTGCTGAAGGATGGGGGTAATATGGTAAGAGGAGGGGGTCCTAGTAATAATAATAATAATAGTTTTGGACCAGTTGACCATGGTCCAGGAATCCATTGAAATAGACCAAACATAGGACTAATATTTTGGGGTGTAAGCCACAATAAGCTGGGGGAACTGTGCTGCTCGGCGGAGGTCTGCGCTCTCCGAGTGCTTTTCTAGTTTTGTTGTCGTTTTCCAAATTGGGAAACCACACAAAAGCTATCTAAGTATGATTAGATTATGAAAATACATCTTCTCATCTAAGTGAATCAGCATCAGACAAGTAAGATTGTTATGGTCTCTCACAACCAGAGAGCATCCTCTTGAGCTAATAGAATGACTGAAATCCAACTCGTAGCCAGCCATGGATCAATCTTGCAGCGTTTTTGCTTTTAAGTCAGCTCAGTGCTTCGGAAAGAGAAGCTTTCTCCCCACAGATGGACTGGATGTCTTGTCAACACGCTGTGCAGGAGTCTGTTATATAATGGCTGTTTCATGAAACACTTTATTTGCAAGCTAGTCGGTATGGATTACTCTGGAATAAAACCGACCGGGCTCTATGGTTATGTCTTCTATCGAACATTGTTTTATATAGCAGCGAGCTTATGGAAGGAGAGGGGATATTTCCTGAAAGGGATGAATGTTAGTCTTTGAAAAACATGGTGTCATTTTTGCACCGAGCTCCTCTTCTCGCCTTTCCTTTTTTGTGACTAAGCCCCGTTTACCTCTGTTCTTCTTCTTTCCCGTTCAGATGGCTACCCCAGGGAGGAGATTGTGTACAAGTGGAAAAGGAGCTCAGTTGAGGTTGGGGACATTCGCTCCTGGAGGCTCTACCAGTTCTCCTTCGTGGGCCTGAGAAACACCTCTGAGATCGTCCGGACCGTCTCTGGTGAGAAAACAATCTAATCCTCCTCTTTTTTCTTTCTTTTTTTTTTCTAACAAGCCTCTTCTTTCTTACTTATCCAGTCAAGGCTGACTGAATACGCATGTTCCTTGCAAGTGACATCCTGCTTGCGTCACTGGACGCTCGCGTGTGTGTCAGAAGCGATTTCTCGAACGTGTGAGCTTCCACGGGTGCCGCACGCCACGGCGTTCATGTTGGGGCGTGATACATTTAATCTGATGGAGGCAGGAGCGTGCAGGCAGCTTCGCCCTAATGTGATGATATGGTGCCGTTTCATATATGAAAATATTAAGGGCATTAATATTATTACTATCAGGCAGAGCCACGCATGCCTGCCAGTCTAAAGACGTTATAATATAAATATCTCTCTCTTGAAATTGCCATTCATCTTCCCAAGTCTGATCTGTAAACAGTGACTGATCTGGTTCAGGTCTGTGTGAAGGGGATTTCTACATGAATCTCCAGAGGAACAGGATGCAGGATGTTTTTATCCATTTTTGGTTCAGCACTGCCTCAAGTAAAATTCAGTGTTACCTACTGTATATATCACGTCTCCTGTGAGATGGGCAGACAGATTTTCAATAGACCATTTTTTTTTGCCGGCCGACTGGGATGGTACATTTTCAAGTGCATGTATTGTCAGAACTGGATAACTGTTCCAAGATGGCTTCCTATCCTGCCACTCCTGACATTACAGTTTGCACATAGCAGTTTTTCCTGACTGTCTTTCCCACACATGAATGAATGACACAGCTGTTTTGCATAATTGTAATTGTAATTATACACTGGACCTTACAGTTCAAAGTGTGATACTTAAGAGGGCAGGTTTGAATATGTGTGATGATTGTGAAATGCTTCTAGTTTCACAGCCACTTCTGTCATTAAGGATGCGTATTTAACTATTTCTGAGCCGGAGAGCAACATGGCCTAGAGTCCACTTTGTGGTCTCTACTCCGAAATTGTGCACATGCTTGTTAGAAAAATTTTAACCGAAATTAAATTGATTGAAAATATGCATCTCTGCACTGATACTCTTCCTAAAATGATTCAAACACTAAAAAGTTTACTTACGTCTTCTGCTCTGCTCCATATTTTGTTCTATTCTATGGATAGAATAATTGCTAAGAATCACTGTAAATAGCATCATGCACATGCACAATGAGAATTAGTTATATAACTTGTAATACTTTTAAAAGCCTTTATTTGCAAAACAGAAATAATGTTTGCCAGTAAAACGTTGAAAGATTGACTTTCTCACATCAACATTTATTCCCCCTTTTTATGCTTTTATACCTGAGTGAACTGTCCTTCATGGCCTGCTCTAACATGGGTGGCTGATTTTTAAAGAACGCGGCGCCTATTAAATAACACAGCCAAGGAAATTGTGCATCGTTCGTACAGTATTTTTATGACGTGCTGCTGGCTGCGTTCCATTCAGAGTGATGCAGGGATGTGAGCGTTTGCTTGAGGAAAAACAGCTGCCTTCCCCGGACGGTGTTGATGTTGCCGAGAAGGGCCAAAACTGTGTTTTCATGCATATGCTCGTGTTTGTTTATGTTTACGTTCCTGAGATGTCGGTAAGTAATCTATGTAATGTTCTGCGAGGAAGTGTTTGTATTCTTTACGCTCGTCTGGGGTGTGAGTGGAAGACAAGCCTGCCGCAGAGATTAACTTCGGCCGGAGGAGAGTTCATCCTCATTAGATCAGCTGCAGTAACAGTTAATACAAGAGTCTATTATACAAGTAAAATGTCCTCTATTAAATCCTCCTGTTGAAGAAGAAATAGAGCCACTTATATTTGCCTAAACCTGCAACTTTGGAAATAATAAAACATGAAAAACCATCATATGTTTCCATACTAATAAAAAACCACAAGGCAGTCTTCCCTTTTTCAGCTTCAACTCTCAGTTTCCTTTTTATGAGATATTCAATTCACCGGAGTCTCTGTTGTGTGAGTATTGATCAGGGAGGGGATGGATGTTTTTTGGCTGTCCTCCATCTGTTTAGTATATACTGTTGGCTGGAAAGCAACAGAAAGTGAAGTTATTGTATAAGACGTGAGGCAGCACAGGGTCGTTATTCTTGCTGTTATTTGCAGCTCAGTGTCTGTAGCCATTTAGCATACTGCCTCCCTTTCACAATAAAAGCACAGACTGTTAAAAGCTGAACATCAAACGTAAAACCTTTTTTTGTTTTTGTTTCCAAACATGTGAGTTTTTTTGTAATTTTGCTGGATACATGTGGATGTTGGTTGTGGTGGAACTGATCAACGATGCTCTCCTGTGTTGAACAATTAAGTTGGAGTTAATTTTCGGTTTGGAGTGTTTGCTGAGGGCCTAATTGCTGCTATCCCTGTTAGATAACCCAGCGCTCTATAATGGTGACAAACAAAACTGTGACAAAACACTATGAGTCATCAGCTTTTTTACAGAAATCACATTGTGCAAATGTTTGATCACGATATAATGTTAATGCTGTTAATGGCTTGGCCTCTGTCATATAGATCATTATTGAAAGTCTTTCAATGTAAATAATGACATCAGATGCAGAGAATCAGATTCCTGCTCACTTCTATCTGAAATACACAGAAACGTGCTCGCATGCGCTCGTACACATCGTAGCCATGGGAATGACTGAGTTCACCCAGTTGTTCTCTAATTTGCTGCAGTTCAGCAGAGCATCACTGCAACGCGACGCACACACACACGCCCATACATACACACAGTGTTTTGGTGTATACGGTACAAGTGTGTGCATCTGCGAGAGCAAACGCTCCAACTGCTGCGGTGCACGTTGATTAAAATAAAACCAACTTGCATGTAAAATTCCGTTCGGTTTTAATCAAGCGCTTTTCAACTAACAACATGAAAAGGCAATCTGCGTAGGAGGACGAGCTGTAGTGGAGAATCTGCAGCGTCCTCTGACTCGCTCGCTCTCTCTCTCTCTCTCTGATCTGGTTTGTTATTTCCACAAACAGCCATCTGCTCCCTTGTCAGAGCAGAGAACCTTGACTGTGGCTGAGAGACCTCTTGTCTCATTTTGCAGTCAGTTTGGGTATCTGACCTGCTTCAAGATTCATGAACACAACATCTGTCTCAAAAAGCAGTCAGTTAGGGCCTGATAATTACCCAGTCATCTCAAGTACTCGCCGAGCGGCGGGTGGTGCTCCTGAGAGGTGTGCTGCAAATGTAGAAATATTCCTTCATATGTTGTGTCGTTATCAGCTTTGTTTGTGTGGGCAAATATTCTAATTATAAAGGGTTAATCTAATGATTGATTTAATTTGAGATGTTTGATCATTGAGATGCGAAATTCACTTTGTTGTTTGCTTTGAAACTATATGATGCTTTTTCATTGAACTTTTCTGGACTAACTTCACTTAACATAGTTTTTAATTTGGCTTTTAGATTTAATGAATTCATCATCTGGGATTCCTAACCAGTAATCAATTTGCAGAATGAAATAAGCTTTTGAATGCATATAAATATGTTAAACTGTATTTTATTAATTGTTATAATCGATCATATCTAGTACAACCCTGATTCCAGTAAAAGTTGTAAAAGTACTTGAATGTGCTAATTTGCTAATCCTTTTTCCATTGATTCAATTGAAATACAATAGACAATATATTTAATCTTTGACCTCATCACCTTCATTGATTTTTGTAAATATCAGCTTATTCTGAATTTGATGATTGATGATTTCAACAAAAGACGTGAAAGTTGTGGACTGATCCAAAAACACCTGTTTGGATCCTTCCACAGGTAAACAGCTTCATTGGTCCCAGGTGATAGGATCATGATTGAGTATGAACAGTTGAAGAACACTATAGAATTTTTGCTGTTGTTGTTTCATATGTTGACCGAGCTTGACCCCTGCTGCTGTGCTGACTGCTACATATCTGAGGGCTGTTGCCAGCAGGGGCCTGTGCACTGTGAAGTTGTGAGTGAGGGAGGTTGTCCTTCAACCGGACGACCCTGGGTTCAAGCTCTCATTTCAGCATCTGCTGGTGTGTACCACAGTGTGTTGTCCACTGAATCCCTGCCAGCTAAAGGCTTCTGCAGCTTTGTCCTGCGTGGAAGGTTATCGTTAGTTACAGTTATTCTTAAAGCAAAAACAAACCTTTCTACAGCATTGCGGTTCGAGCGCTTTGCTGCGTCACCGTCGGTTCAGCCGAGTTGAAACGGGTCAGCCGAGGCAACGGAGGGGACGTGTAATGATAAGCTAAGCAGACAGGCAGGCAGGTGAATTGGCCTGATCCAGACAATGATGACTGTAGCAAATAGTCAGAGGAAGAGATTCCCTCTCATTCTATGAGACAAGCCAACCTCTCCCAGGCTCAACTTGTCACAGTGCAACTCGCGTTACCTCTGCTCGATCTCTTCTGAAAACCACTGAATGATTTAAAAAAGAAAAAGTGATGCATGATTAAAAACGATTGAGTGATATTGTAATTAAAGGGGGCTGGGGCGGCGGCACGCCATCTGCTGCTCTCATGCAGTTGCGTTATAGCTTTTTTTTTATAACGGCCGTGTCTGTTTTTATTTGGCTTCTCCTCCCTCCCTCAGCCAGTGTCCAAAGGCTCGGCCTCTTAACGTGTCACTTCACATCAGGGCCGCCTGTACCGCCTGGAAGCCTATACCTGCATTTACACACACACATTTACATGCACACACACACTGTCAGACTTGGAATAAAAAATGAAAAAAAATCACTGCTACTTCTGACAAGCACAGACCCTTGAAAGGACACCAGTGGACGGAATAGAGAGAAGCTGAAAGAGAGAGAGAGGATTTGAAGGCACAGCTAATGTTGCCGTTAAGTTAACCTCAAAGTTAACCCCTCGATGGCTGGGTTGAGCTTGATGCTGGGAGCTGTATTTTGTGCCCATCTGCCAGGCTGGGGTTCAGGGATGAGCATCATAGTGCAGACAAGGAGAGAGAGAAAAGAAAAGAGGAGCAGACAAATGATAGAGGGAATAAAATGGGAAGGTGTTTTATTGGTTCCTGCAAAGAAAAATGACAGAACAGGATCTATGTTGCCAGTTTAGAAAGGTAAAATATGTAAGAATGTGAGACCAACATTGGTAGATTTTCTCTATCTGAGACTCAAACATAAGCAACATTTTATGAACTTGTAGTCCCCATTGGATTTTTGGTATTTTTCTGCAAGCAAACTGTCAGAAAATTAGAAATGGTTTTAGCTTTTTCTGGCTTGTATTTGAAGTGCAGCATTACTTGGAAAGTAATACACTGTGTACACGCAGAGCTTGACAAACCGAAATGTGTTATTTCTGTGGCAGCTAAAACATCATTGGTCACCAGTTTGCGTCAACAGTCGTGTGGTTGCTGTAGTACATTATAGATGCAAGATAGATAGAGGCGGGAAAAGAAGACATATTGTGAGGAGAGAACTAGATGAATGAGTGAATTTATCTCATGGGTTATTAGTCTTTTTTGTCCAAAGCTGCTCATTAATGTAGCCAGTGTGGTGCATTTACATTAAGCATCAGAGCCTGTCGCAGGGGTCTCTCTCTGCGGCCGTTAACCGTCTTCCCAGCACATTAGTGGAATAAATGAAGTTAAATAAAGCATCGCTCAGACGAGCAAGAGGCTTTTCCTTTCAAGCAGAAAGGGTCGATGCCATTTGCCGACTAACTTGTTTTGCAGCTAGCTTCGCTTTCCTCGGCGGTGAATCGTGGGGTGGTTTCAGCGGGACATGAGGTGGTTAATTTGCTGTGCTTTTAGCTGAGCACAAATGTTCACTATGTGCATCAGGCAGCGCTAACATATATATATATATGTATGTGTGTGTGTGTGTTTGAATTGAGAGTGCTTTGGTCAGTGTCCATGAATTAATGCATGTTCCTATGTGTGTCCATTTGCTTTCATGCACATTTCAGTGTTTTGCTCTCTACTCGATCTGGTCTCTTTTTTTTTTTTACGTATTGAAAGCTATTCTTGGAGTGACCTTCCAAAGCCGTGGCGTGCGGCCCTGTTGTCTGTGTGCGCCCGCCTGTGTGATTCAGTTTGAGTGGAGAAAGCCCAGGGACACATCAGTGGCCCTCTCCCGATTACGGAGCTCCACAGTTTGCAGATGATTCTTTGATGGGGCGAATCTGGAGGCATCGTGGATGAAAGGAAGTGACCCGGCGAGAGGAAACAGTCAACGAAACAAACACATGAACACCCATGCGTGCCGTATACATAAACCCACTCATGCTAAGCACAGTCATTTTCTGACAAGCCAAAGGATTCCCCTTGTAGCGTGGCAGAGTGCATCATTGTTCTATATTTAGGCCCTCGGTGCTGCGAATAGGGACCTAGACCATAACTTAATCCTTAACTACACTCCCACACACTCTCATACACAACTAGAATAGATACAGTTCAGCAGCAACAAAATAATGGAAGGCGAAGAATCACATTAGAATGAGCCCTGAAGATGGATGTAACATTATTCTATTTCACGGCCATTCAGTCGTCAAGTCTTCTTTTCTCTGTCCTTCTTTCTTATAGCTCAATAACAGAGGGATTTTTTTGTAGAAGAGAATCATGGCTCCTTTAGATAACATTTGAGGTATGTGTCAGGTGTATGTAAAGATTAGTTGGGTTGCATTAAGAATAAAGGACGGAATTAAAGGGAGAATGTTATCAGATTCCTCGGAAAAGAACGCCGCCGCGACAAAGACGCTTGTCAACAACTGCCTGGTTTAATCAAGAAAAGATGGAGGGAGACAAAAGCAATAAAACCAAAATGCCAATTTTTATTATCATTATTATTATTGTTACCGAGACATTGCATCCCTGATCAAATAAAACACCTGCTCAAGCTCGAGCATATTGTGCAAAATTATTCGAGTTTCCAATGCATAAATTGTCCCGATGAGTAACACTTCATCCTGAGAATAATTCACAAAAATGTTTAGAAAAAAAAGGGGGTGCAATGTGATAGAGGAATATGCAGATAGTTGCAGAGCGGGAAAATGTTCAAATATTACTTCATGGTAGGTTGTCATGTTTATGTAAATGTTTGTTGTGAAAAGTCTAATGTCTTAAATTTGCATGTGGAGGTGAAACTGCCGGCCTTCATATGTCGGAATCTCTTTATTTTAGGAACAAAATAGGTAGACAAATTGAAATATTGCACAACTACTGCACAATAGGTTATCCATGACTTTATGCTGTATATGAAAACAGTAATTTCATCGCGGTAATAACACCTTGCAGCTCTTTATCAGATGCAGATCGCTCCGTCTTTGCTGGAGGAAAAAGGTTAAGAAGTGCTGAAACAATGCATTAGCCATGGTTGCTCTGTTGCTATAATAGCTGCTGTCTCTAATCCCCCCCCCTTCTGTGCGTTCTCCCTCTTGCTTCTGGGTGATAGTTGTGATGGGCAGGAGTGGGAGGAAAAAAATGCTCTGACTCAGCCAGAATCCTCCTTTTGTGAAGTTAAATACCAATTTACACTCCTCCCCATCCCCTCTCCCGTCCTCCACACACACATCCTAACCCGCCCCATACACTAACGGTATTCACATTTACAAGTGTCTGCTCTATACAACCCACTCCACCCCACCCCTTCTTCTCTGCTCGCTCTCGCAAAAGAGATTTTTTTATTTTATTTTGCGCCCGGTGTATTCCTGTGTCCTACTTTTTACAACCCCCCCTCCTCCCCCCTCCAGCTCTCTCTCTCTCTCTCTCGCTGCCTTTCTCAGTTGACAGTCTAATAAGCCAGTAATTAAAACCTGAAAACAGGCAGTGGTGATAGGCCATAGGAGAAGAGATTGCTTTGGGAGAATAAGGCTCTTGTTTTCTTCCCCATCGACCACCACCTGCATATAAAAGAGCGCCTGTGGTGCAAAGCAGAGAAGCACAGATTTAGAGAGAGAGATTTTTTTTGTTGTTGGATTGTCAGTCCTCTCAGTGTTGTATGGTGTTTGTTCTTTTTTTTGGAGGACACACCTTGAAGCACACAGGGATATGGATTGAAGACAGCGGGTGAAGGTCGAGAAATAGAATAATATTCGGGGATCAAAGGCTCCACTCCTGCGCTTTCTCTCCTACCTTCATATATGAATGTAAACATCCTCATAATGTATATTTTTTTTCATCCGCTTTAATGACACCAAACATCTCTGCAGCACAACCGCAGTTGCAACATTCAGTTTCAGGGGCAATAAACTAGGACACCAGAATACATTGACTACAAAATTAAAGTCATCTAATTTGCAAGAGCTGGGGAAAGCAAGTGGACCTAAATAAGTGAGGGTGTTGTTAGTTCCTGTTTTTCGGTTGAGATGCCGGTAGGCAAAGATGGAGGTCACGGGGCGGAGAGATGCAGGGATTAAAAAAAAAAAAAGGATGAGAGGGAGAGAAAAAAGAAGAGGATGTTGAGCCAATATCAAAACAGGTCAAAGCTGTCAGAGATGCAGTTTCTGGAGGTTTGTGTTCTTCTTGACCTCTGCTGGTGCGGCCGTCAGTCTGAAACACCGCTCTCTCTGTAACGGTACGAAGCACTGGAAGGTCGGACTTAAGTTGATGGGGTTGATCTTAGAGTTTGACACGAGGAGAGTGAGAGATTTTTGTAAGCCTGAAGGTGCAGGAAGGGAGATAGTCACACTTATACTGTAATTCATGATGACACGGTTTTGTGGATGCTTGGACCAATATTACTGCTACTGCTGGTTCTTCTAATACTATTACAACTTTCACATCTGTGGTACATTGCATTCAAACTGTTTCTCCAGAAAAAATGGTATTAGTAGTTGGTAGAAGTATTATCAGATAGACTTAAACTATCAAAAGTAAAAGTACTCACTATGCAGAAGTGCTCCTTTCCCATTAGTGTATTATCATCTATGGTATATTGCTGTTGTATTTATACTGGTGCATTAATGTATAATCAATATATTAATGTTGTAGCAGGCGAATGTAGTGCTGATTTAACTACTACACTGCAGGAAGTTGAATATCTAAGAATTCACAAGGTTATTAACTGATGCAAGTAACAAGCAAATGTAGATATCAAATAAATGTGATGGAGGAACTATGAAGTACTATAAAAAGAAATACTCAAGCAAAGTGCAAGTGTCTTAAAATTGTACTCAAGTACAGTATTTGATTCAACCACTGAAACAGATGATACACTACAGCATACACAACTATACACATACATTAGAAGCATTACTAATATTGTAAGGGAGCTGCTAATACAGAAGTATTTGAATAGCAAATTAGTTATGTAAAGTGGAACAATTGGGCTAATTTTTTTCACAGAGCTGTGCAGAATGAGTGACTCTGTGCCTGCAGTGTACACGCTCACATCTACATGCACACACTACATGAAGTTTCACAGTCTCTTCTTGCTGCCCTGTCGAGACTGACAGAGCTGGTTTAGATGCTAAAAGCGGACCAGAGTTGATGCCACTCTGTGGAGCAATTGTTCCAAGGCCAAGCCCTCATTGCTCAATAAATTGTTATAAAGTTCTGTGCTGGGGTCCTAGATACTCTTCTCAGGCAGCTTATTGGCCTTGCGGAATATTCTGCGACCCGGGGTTTCAAAGTAATTAGCCATAAGAAATAAGGAGAGAGTAGTGGTGGAACATCCTGTGTCCGGTTGGTTAATACATTTTATAAGAGGATGAATCTCTGGCTATTAAAACAGCAGCAGCAGTTTCCTCGTGAATCATAATGACACTGTGCAGCACGTAACCTGAATTCTGGGGAACCGCTTAAGAAAGTTAAATGCTTTCTTTCTGTTATTGTGGTATTAGAACTCAGAGGAATCCATATTTATATGTCATACCTGGCATGTGTTAATACCTTTCCGTGCCTTGAAAACAACACAGTGTGTCTTATCTGTGTATATTATGCAAATGCATGTCACAGATACTGTAATGTATCAGAAGCCCATTACCAGTAAGTCTAGCAAAGGCTACAGTGAAATTGAATTTCAGTGAAGACTGTCTATGAATTTGTATGCAGGGATGCATTGTTAATATTCATGGAGGATAGCTGGGATCATGTATGAACGTAAGCGCATTTGCTCAAAGGGCGGTCTGCATTGAAAATATTGGTTTCTGTAAGTGTGCATGCTGTGTTTTTCTTCTCAAAGTGCTGTTTTGGCAAAGCTTTGTGATTATGAAGGTACTTAAAAGAAAATGCTGTCTGAGTATGCACAGGCATAAATCAGTGTTGTAGTTTTTGGGGCAATTCTGCCAGAATGTGATTAATTAGATTTCAAAGCTTAAAACCAGGGATCCAAAAAGTCTAATCTGTAATAGGACAAAGCCATTGGCAGTGAAATGGGGACTGATTGTCTGGGTTTATTCAGTGTTTGTCTGAGCTTATCCATCAAATTTGAATTTAAATTACATTGTTGCTATTGTAAAGACCAGTATATCGTGCCGTTATGACTGGAAAAAAAATCATCCTTAAGATATGCTGTAACAGTTTTTATTCTGACAGCAGTAATGATTTATTAAAGCAGACGTTACAATAAAATGAGATATAGTAACTTTAATTGGTTCCTACTGGTTTATGTTTAGCAAAAAATATGTCTGACTCATCGTAGTCAACCTAAAACAGCATTGTAAAATATCTCACTTTTGATTGTGACATTTGAAAAAGCAGGAAGTGACTTTAATCTGCACAGCTCAATGATTCAGCAACGCACACGATCCTATATTTTAACAGTTCGAATGTTCTGAAACATCACATCATAAAACCCCAAAGTTTATATCCTGTTGCTGTCATTCTTAAATAGGGCATTTGGGAGGTACTTGTAGATTTTTTTTTTTACAGTTTATTTGAGAAACGATCTTGTGCAAAAACACCACAACAGTAACAATTTATCATCAGTTATAAAAGAAAAAAAAAAAATATGGCCGTCGCTGTGACATCCTTGCCCTTCGATTTTCAGTTTGAGGCTCTGCAGGCTTTTCAGCCACAGCGGTTATTACGACTGGAGCTAACGACTCCGTGCTTCTGCTTTTTATTGCAAACAAATTGGTGTTCCTGCCGTAGCTCTGGCTTTTTTTTTTTTTTTTTTTTTTCAGGAAAGACAATCAGTATTCTGCACCAGGTGAATACAGCAGAACTAAAAGCTAAAATGGCAACAGCTGAATCACTGAAAAAGATGCAAATTGCAATTATTGTCCTTCTCTTTTTGACTGCTTGCTTTAAAATATCAAATCACCTGTGCGTCCATCTGTTTTTAGGTTTTGCATTTTATTTCCTTTTTCAGGCGTATACAGACAAATCAAAGCTGAACAGATTCCCCACTGCATTGCCTGTGGAAAGCTTTTTTGTTTTGTGTCTTTCTCTGTAGTTTTCTGTCAACATCACATTCTCTTCTCTCGTCTCTTTGCTTTCACTTTTTCCCAATTAGTTGCATTTATTTTAGATTGCAGCTCATCTGGCCTTTGGAAGCAGCACAAGTCGTAAAAAGAAGTCGAGCCATCAGTGTCGTGACTGTTTGCGACCTGTCTCTTGGCCAATAGAACAGAATATAAGACAAATTGGTGGTGCAGTATATGAAACACTGGGAGAAAAGTAAGTGTGAGCGAGTGTTTGAACTTGGAGCTTATGTAATGGGTGTGAATCGCATCTTTCCTCGGCATGTGAATAAGAAATAATGAAGCCATTTTTAGACGAGGTAAGCTGGGACTGAGAGTGAAGTGAGAGAAGTGGCTTGTGAATGTGTTGGCTATGTTTTTAATTATATGATGCAATGGAATAATCTCGCTGATGGAGTCTTAAAACGTCTGCAACGTCAAACAATTTAGGTGAGGACAAGAAATAAACAAGATGTTTGTGGCCTGAAATAGAAGTGTGGTGTTCTTTTAGATGGGATTACCAACTGTCCCATGGTCTGTGTGGTTATTACTTTCTGGTGATTTGATTAGTTACAAATGTGTTTTATTAATATGCACAACTAAAGCACAATTAACACTGGGCCGCAAGGTGGCAACTGCATTTTTAGCCAACCTGAGGCCTTGTCTTTTAGAGGACCCCTGGGCCAGAACCTAGTTTTAATACCTCTAATTTCTCATATCAGCCATACTTGGTGCATAATAAATTAGCATTTAATCAAGTTATCCCTCATTGAAGTTACATACAGCAAACCGAGTATATAGTAGTAGTAGTAGTAGTAGGAGGAGTAGTGTGTGCATGACACTGGTGGCTGTTAAGTGAACTGCAGTCCAGCATAAACATACACCTTAGCTTAAGCTAGCTTGTTGGCTGCTTTGCATTGTTCTTGACCAGTAGAAAGCAATCATTACTTTTACAGCTTTGCTTTATACCGTTTCATAATTTGTTGTTGGATAAAATCAACACAGACTGTCAGAATATACAATTTACTATCATGGTCGATGTTACCTGATGAAGTAATTTGGCAAGCTAGCCGACTAAGATAACTCAAACAAGATCATTATTTATTGACCCCTCCATAGGGGAAATTTGGGAAAGGCACTGCTGTGATTCGAACCCAGGATCTCCTGTTTACTAGACAGGCGCTTTAACCAACTAAGCCACAGCGCCACACACTAACGCTAACAAACCATCTAAGACAGTCTTTTTCTGGTGATAATGTTAGCAAGCAATCAAGCTAAGGTTAGCCAGTTTGCTGGAATTTACCTACGATGCATGGATTGCTTAATTTGAAGAATTACCTTATAATTTGCAAGGTAGCCAATTGATTTTCAAACAGATCAAGACTCCGATCAATCAGCCGATGTTATCCACCCAAGACAGTGTTTTGCTATGTTAGCAAGAAAGCTAGCCATTGCTAACATTAGCCAACTAAAACCCATTATATTACAATATATTTAACATGCTTTGCAGTAACTTTAGCTTTGTGTTGGTTGATATTAGAAGACTCTATTTCTATTACTAATAGAAACTAACGTTAGCTAGTGTTGCACGCTGTTGGCGCTGTAGCATCAACGTCACATCCTCAAAGTCATCCTTTACATGGAAATCAGTGCACAAGCTGTTAACGGCAACCATGAAAGTTGCGGGACATCTAATGTTTTTAAGTCAGGCCTGTAATCTGGTCACACGTTTGCAAAACAAAGCAATCAATACACATAAATGGTTTCACGTTCAGACGTATTGCACCTTTAATCATAGACCCACTAGATTACTTTCACTTTGTCCCGACCTCTTCTAAAGGTGGCAAAGAAAACAGTTTTGGCAGCTTCTTACTACCTGTCATAAATCCTATAAACAGCCTTGCTCTCAATAATTTCAGAGCTATTAGTGTGTCTAAGAGCGGGATAATCATCTGTCTCTGTCACATTCACTACAATGTTAACAACAAGGCAATCAAACTCTGCGGACTCCTGCCTGCTGTTTAATCACACTGCTGTGCTGCTGCAGTTACTCACCATGACACCGCTGTGACATCATCTCGCCGCCCACCGTCGGGCAGAAACCGCCGCAGCGGCCCGTAACCGGTTAATCACTGGCACATAGCTCCCAGTCATGTCACAGGAAGTGGTGAGTTAACATCCTCGGCGAGTATTGTTGACCCCGGTAACCAGCCGTGGCGTAACCCCGGTCATTAGTAAAACTCCCGTCGCCCTCGCCAACACACACACACATGCACGACGGCATCCGGCGCCACCTCTGATGCAGACGACCCCTGACAGGAGAGGAGCTCAGTGAGACGGTCTGTCAGCAGCTCTGCAATGTGTCTGGCTTGTCTGGCTTCGTTGGATGGCCAGCATGTGCCTCAGGTCTCTCCTGCCCGTCCACATCCACACCAATTTACAGCCTGGCTGCCAGCACAATGCTATTCTCATGTGACAGCCTTTTTTTTTTTTTTTTTTTTTTCCTTATTCGCGTCAGCAATCCTCAATTACTATGTCACATTCCTCCGAACTCCCCTGTGGCTGTTGTGCAATAATGTACATGCTCAATACTACAACAAATACAGGATGTTATAACAATTTCTGTATTCTAATAATAATGAATTTTTTCGTGTGTGTTCCCATCACGGTTGAAGGCTCATACTCGAAGAATGATCTTTTTTTTTTTTTTCCTCTGCCTTTTGTGTGTGTGTGTCTAATTCTGTCGAGTGTCTCTGCGGCTTTTAACAACAAAGCAGCTCTGTTTTCTGATGAATGATCATCCCCGCCAAGTTTTTATTGCTTTCCGTAGATTACATCAGCTTGTATAGTGAATCGCTTTTGCCAGGGAAAATTTGTGATCCTAATAAAAATACTTCAAACCGTATCTTTAACGCAAACAATGGTTTTGAGCTGTTGTCTGTGTGGTCGATTTTTCACGCCGCTGTCATCAGCGTTTTTCATTCATGAATTATAAGCAGAAAGGAAATGGGTAGCAATGTAATTATAGCAATGAGGTGACAAGATTGGAGAAATTTAAACTTTCAATAACAAAGATGCGAAAGAGAGATCTGAAGTGAGAAATTGGCACATGAAGTTGAACTGATAATTATAAAGTTAGGAGGGAAGCTGCCTGTGGGATCACACGGTTGGATACATGTGAAAGAGATCATACATGTAACTCCAGGTGTGACGGCTTCTTCATATTCATCGCGATCCGCCGAAGAAGGTGAATTCGACCTGAGTTTTAACAGCCTCGAAAAAGAGATCTTTCTTTAGACCCTGTGAGGACGGAGTGTGAACGCTCTTGTGAACACGCCCTCGTCTGTTGGCGTTGACAGATGTGCGCTTCTCGCCGAGGTTAGTTCGAGGGCTCCCATTAGGAGGTGCACAGGCACGGAGGCTTGGATGCTTTGATATCCCAGCTGCAGTCTTAGGAGAAATAAACCGAGACCTTTCATCCCACACAGGCATGAACGCGAACATGTTTTCCACTCCACCTGAATCAGAAACAGTCGGTATGTTTGACTGTCCTTCGATTTTCTCCAGTCGACTCCACACTTGGCGGGTGTGTTGCTGAGGACCAAAGGAAGTGCGGTGTCGAGTGCAAGTTCTTGAGATATACGAGACATATTTATTAATAGTGTAGTGGTTTAAAAGGTGACCCCTACTTAATGTTACACTGCTGAACGGCATGCTGGGTACAGCTCACTCTCTGCCTGCATGTCATGGCAGGTTTGCATTGTTGAATGTGAAATGAAGCAAGTTTTGAACGGGCACTGCAAGAGTTAATAATGATGAGAGCAAAATTAGATTGCTTGCATGTTTTTATATAAAGAAAATAAGAAATACTATAAAGTTGATGTGATCTGCTTTTTACAATTGTGGTAATGTTAATATTTAAAGCCCCTATAAGTGGGATACCAAAATATCTGACATTGGCGACTCCTGGTGGTCGCAACGCGCATTAACACATACCGCTACACCCACCTCACACAGAGACTGCAACAGTTTTCAGCAGGATTGTATACGTTTTTTTTTTTTTTTTACAAGCACAAACATATGCCGCCAGAATGCTTTAAAAGATGGCCGACAATAATTTGACACTTTAAATTCAATCCAGCAGGCAATCGAGTACAAATGCAAAAACAAAACTGAGCAAAACCGTTCACACACTCCGCTAATTGCGTCGAGACTGTTTATGTGGAGCACTAAACTATTTCCTCCCCGTACGGTAATGTTGTGAAATCCCAGCCAAACACTTAAACCAGCGAGGGAACTGGAAACCATTTTGTTTTCGAGCGGAATCAGGAAGTCATTAACAAACTGATGCATTACTACGAGTCCTAATGGCAGGCGGGCTGATGCAGATACATCAGGCCGCCAGGATGGAGGGCACCGCTCGATAACGCCTCCTCAAAGTGTCTTCCTGGCAGGCCGCCGTGGCCCTGTAATGAAACTGGCGAACGGACGAGGAGAGGCGTACGGCAGCAGGGTCTCACACCGGGCCGACCTCACCCCCGTGGTGGAAATCCCATTATCATTAAGAGTCTGAGGTAATGTGAAGGAGGCTTTGTGCTGCTGACCAAGCTGGAATAAGTGTATTAACTGGCAGTTTCTCAGCTGTCAGGGGTCTCGGTTTTGGGCCCCTGCTAATGTAATGTTAATAAAAACAAAATAGTGGGCTGCGGGACCCCTGAGAGCAGCCTTCATGTGTCTCTCGTACTCCTACAAACCGAGGCAGCGGCGGCGGCGGTAATATGCTGCGCACCTGCCTGCATCAGCAGAAAACACACGTGGCGATATGAACAGTTATGGTTTGTGCTGCCGGGGTTATTGCACTTGGTTTATTTAATGATGCCATCATTGGCCGGGTGAGCAGAGGTGCACGCTGGGATAAATCACGCAGACTCGATCCCCGTCCAGACGCTACGAGGGCTCGCTCGCTCGCACGGGGCGCACATGTTCGCCGCCATAATAAACACTGACAGTCTCATCTCTTTCTGTCTCTGTCTCTCATTAGCGCAGAAACACACAGATGTTGGCTGTTTTTCACTAAACTGCAGTATGTGTTGTGCGCCCTTTCTCATGAGGAAAATTATTAGCCAGCTGTGCGGTCCCCCAGCTGCACAGACTCTTCCATGTGCCGTGGGTGCTTAAACACACACACACACACACACACATAGTGAGAGAGAGAGTAGGTTGTTGCCCTGCAGGTTACAAACCACAGCGAGAGGCCAGGGGAGGTTTCCGACACTGCTAACAGTCCGATGTTAATCAATTAGCAGACGACTGACTGAGCTGCAGGCCAGCGGCGAACTGCCATTAAACCCAGAAACAGACAGACAGGTACACAGATAGACAGCAAGAGGAGGACAGTAACTATTGGCACAACTTTGTCCAGCTGGCACCAACACAGCTGGAATGTGTGTGAGGAGTTTTGTTCTTTTACATGCCTGTTTTCTCTCTTTGGTTCCGGTTCAATATCTCCTCCTTGCAAGTGTGTGTGTGTATGTATCGCTTCACATGCATTTTAAACAGGCAGGCCAGATGATCCATATTGTCAGGGTCAGGTCTATCTGGGCTCAGCTAACCTCAACCTCTTAACACCTAACATCTGCCGGGGTCAGGCAGCCAGCGCAGGGATGGCTCATCATCAGCTGGATGCTGGTGTTCACGTTCCAGCTAACTGCTGGCAGGAGACGAGGCCAGTGTGTGTGTGTGTGTGTGTGTGTGTGTGTCCAAGCAAGTCCGGCTCCAGCTCTCTGAATCGCTCTGTTTCATTTTAGATCTCCATTGCCTCGGGCGAACATGCAGTGAAGACTCTGGTTACACAACATTATGTATTGATCAGTCCGTGACTCAACAGTTTGTTTAATCCACACTTGGTGTTTCTGTGTTGACAGCCATCTTTGATCATATGATAGTGTGAAATGACTTAATAAACTGTGCATACTGCTCACCTCCTTTCTTCTTCTCATGAATCAATATCCAAAACAAGTCTCTTTACATTTTTACACGGCTGGAATAAAGTCAGTTCTATCAAGCTTATAAACTTACTGTCCTCCCCTTGTTGTTCATCTCTGCAGGAGACTACGTGGTGCTGACCGTCTTCTTCGACCTGAGCAGGAGAATGGGCTACTTCACCATTCAGACCTACATCCCCTGCACCCTGATTGTTGTCCTCTCCTGGGTCTCATTCTGGATCAACAAGGATGCAGTACCTGCCAGGACATCACTGGGTAACAATGAAACTGAAAGTTTTTTCCCGCTACAAGATTTCGATCATTTGTTGTATGTGCTGCATTTAAAAAGCTGAGAATCAGAATTAGATTTGTATTAAACTGTTTTCTCTCTTTGCTTTAGTTCATTCTTATAGTCAGTCAACTAGAGCTGCAGTAATTAGATAGACAGATGGATGGATGGATGGATGGTTGTACTTTTTTGTCCCAGACCGGGAAATTCTAGCCGATAAGTTGATTTTAAGAGAAATAATCTTGAACTATTTTGATAATCAATTCATCGTTTTGCTCATATTTCAAGAGAAAATGTCAAATATTTGCTGGTTCCAGCTTCTTAAATATAAGGATTTGTTGTTTTTCTTTGACATTTATGATAGTGAATCAAATGTCTTGAATTGTTGGTTGGACAAAAGAAGCAGTTTGAAGATGTCACTTTGAGCTCTTGTTGATGTTAACGAGCATTTTTCACAATTTGTAACACGTAGACTAAACAATCAATTAATCGTGAAAATAATTGGCAGATTTATCAATAATGTTAATTGCTGTTGTACAGTCCACCTAGCTTAAATGGTGAGGATCATTAGCCATCATGACCTCAATTACCCCCCTTTGTGAAACTCATCAAGAACCCGGAGGTGGTCACTCCCCACCTCATACTGAAGAGCTGCCTCCTTTCCCTCTGTCTTCTCCTTCTCCATCCTTCCTCCTCCTCTTTCTCCCCTCTGAGACAGGGCAGCTGCTTAGGAATCTAGTCCATCTTGATTAGAGGAGCCTATCCTGGCACATATGTTTTCATGCATGCCTTAATGAGGCATTAATTATGCAATACAGCAGGGGAGATGCAGAGATGCAGCCTCAGCACAATAATAATGCAGGTGGCCTCTTCGCTGCATGAAGCGAAGGAAGAGATGCTGAAAGAGAAAAAGAGGGCGAACGTGAGGATTTCAAGGAAATTTGTCAACTTTTGAACTTGCCCTTGGTGTCCAGTGGACATCCTCAAAAGTTCGCTTGTGATGCAGTTACGTCCATATTCCTTAGTCAGCTTTCCTTTTGGCCCCCTTAAGGCTCTAAATCTTGACCTTAAGTCCATGTGATGTGTAACGAGCATAACTGAATATAAAACAATCCCTGCAGGCAGAAAACCTCGTCCTCCCGATCATCATTACTTTGCCCGTCATTAATCTCTCTAAAAATAGCTTGTTTGGTTTTCCTCCTGCTTCTGCAGCTCCAGACGTGATTTGCAGTCTAAATAATAACACTATTAATTCGCTGCTAAAAATTGTACCAAGAGTCAAATATCTTAATTTCCTTTGAAAGATGATGCGGGTGGTACAGGAAGCCAGGTGGTGAGGAAGAGGATTAATGCACATGACATAATTCTTAATCCTCCAATGCCATCCAGAAATATATCAATTCACTCACAATGCTGCAATGCTAATCTTGAAGCAGACTGAATGTCTTTGAGTCCATGTTAAATTTAGAAATAAATCATCTTCCATATATACAAGGCCTGTACATGCACGGCCTGTTTGGAGGGCGGAGGCGGTGGATGTTTGTTTGTTGGTGCTCGGGAGTTGTGACGATGCTGTCGGTAATCTGTTGTATCTGTGTACTTATAAATGGATTTTCTCGTCATGTGGAGTCGCCCGGCCTCCATCTGCATCATCATTAGATGCAAACAGAGTGGGTAAGAGGGGAGTTACCAGATAAAGGAATGTAGTTGTGATTGTGGTGGTCAGTTGCAGCTAAACCAGTAAAGTATAGTATGTGGATCAAGGGGACAGTAAAACAGCTGTTCTGTCCTCCCTCGTGGGCGACTCACTGTAAAGAGCTTGCAACTGAACAGCCGACATTAATCCTCCTTTATGTATGTTTGTATAAGATATACAGCGAATCAGTAACACAAGTTTCTGCTTTGCATTATTAGGTACAAAATCAGCTGCGTAAAATAATTGATGATTTTTGTCTGTCTAAAAAAATCTTCTAAAAAAAAATCTTCTTTTCAGTGATTTTTTTTTCCTCCTTCAGGCATTAAATGTGTTTGGAAAGTGAAAGATTATCCTCCTACACTAAAACATTTAGGAGCACATGTGTTCCTCAGCTGAAAAATATATGAGCACATGGCCATATGAGTTAAAAAATGCATTAACACGTTGAAAAACTGGTGTGTGATCTGTGAAAATTATTGAAAAGCAAACGTCTATTCTGAGTCTGAATCTGAGTTTCAGCTTCCCTCCGACTGTGAAACTATCTCGAGGAGAATATTTTATTGGTAACAGATGCCGACATTTTCAGTAATTATTCTTTCAAGTGTGCCGAATTTTCCTGAAAAACAATGTATAGACGAATCAAAAATGAACCCTTCTCATTTTATATGGGATGTTAACCTTTGGGCAGTGTGTGTGTGTGTGTGTGTGTGCGATTTGCTTCATTTTCTCGCTTCTCTCCGATCTCATTCCCAGGCATCACCACTGTGCTGACCATGACCACGCTGAGTACTATTGCCAGGAAATCCCTTCCCAAAGTGTCCTATGTGACCGCCATGGACCTGTTCGTGTCCGTCTGCTTCATCTTCGTCTTCGCCGCGCTCATAGAGTACGGCACGCTGCACTACTTTGTGAGCAACAGGAAGCCGAGTGCCAAAAAGGACAAGAAGAAGAAAAACCCGGTGAGTGTCTTTCTACAACTAACTGAAGTGAACTTGTAAATATGTAATTCAACAGTGTAGCTACAACATCATATTCAGTCATGTAATATAGCCTTGTGTAATATCTTTACAGTGTTTACAGTATCCCTTATTTAGGTCAAAGGTCAAGTTTTCCCTACACGCTCTCCGTCCCTCCCCCTCTGCATTACACCACTGGGATAAGCTGTAGAAAAAGCTATACACTCGCTTAGTATCCATAAGGGAGCATCTTCCCAGGGGCCACCACGTCAAATTACTCAATGAGCGCGGCGTGCAGCTCCAACCTCTTCCTAATCCGCCGCACATCTGTTCCAGTTGTAATTTAGACCCGTGTCACATGACAAGACAGTCGGCCTCATGTGAGCGTTAAGTCCCTGAAGAGATCACAGCAGCTCGGGTGATCTCTGGCCAAACGTGGAGCCGAGCACCCTCGACGGCGAGACTAGCACTTCAGCTAGAGTCGGCACGTGGTTCCAGAACTGAAGAGTCAGAATGAGAAGTAGCTCAAATCTACCACTTGAAGTTGGAGAAAGTTTATCTCTTTTAATGCGTTTTTTCTCTTTGATAACTAAACCAATACTTTTTAAAGGGGTTGTTCGTAGGTATCTGATCTTTGAAGTCGTGGCTTTTTGAGGAGGAACTGGACTCTAAGTGTATAAAATGTTAAACCTCTAAGTCTACTGTGCTTGGGTGAGCAGGAGTATTGAACTGGAACTTCGGCGGGGGGGTGGGGGGAAAAGTGGGGCGCTCTAGTTTCAGCCTCTCTAACTAAGGTTTTGCACATGGTCTGACTGTCTCGTGGGCAAATGAATGACTAATAAAGTGGAAGGTGCAATGCCAGTTTGCCATCTCCGAGGGGATTTTCTAGGTTCGCTGCATGACTTGCCAAGACGCGTGAAGGAGGACGTATGGAAGGAAAGGAGGTCTGAACTCCTTTTGATGTTCATGAATTGTTGAAAATATGGAAATTGTAGGAAATCGAGGAAATATAAGTAAAGAACCTCCAAAGTTTCTTTTAATACTTGCAAGCCTTGACATGCAAAGAGATTTCCATTTACTTTCCTTTCGTCAGTTGTTTAAGTTTATTTCGTGATTCTGTATCAAGCGGCAACCTCCGCCGCTGAAAAATGAAGCCAATGCGGAAGTGCAAAAAAGCTGCAGTTCCTCGAATAACCGCTAGAGCAGGCCGCAGAAGGGAGTCAATTACATTTGAGCCCCATGTTAAAATGTCCGATTTTACGACTGAAAAAAAACCATATTTACAGCCTGGTTCAAAACATGGCTCTAGTCTCATAAGCTGTTTTTCTACTCCATGACAACTCTGGGGGGGGCGAATTTTTTTATAAGGCGTTCGTTTGAAATATACAGCATACATCATTATGCATAATTCATAGCTGTCAATCTAAGTGGCGCCACTTTGATTGACAACTAGACACTGACGGTCTAAAGGGCGTCACCCCGGCTAATTCTAGCCACTGAGTTTGGGAAAGAGATCGTCGTGGGGTTAGCCGGCTAACAACAATATTTAGCATTTAACCTAGCTGGTTAGCCGTAGCTAGTTTGATTATTTCGAATAAGCGGCTTTTTTCAGCCAATAGCGTTCATTCGACCCGCCTCAGCTCCGCCCTCGCTCCACCTCTTTGTCCATATTTGGAGTAACCGGAGGTAGGCTACCAAGATGGCTACGCACTACGATTTGCTTCATTTTTGCTCTTCAGAAACCTATGGGTGACGTCACGGACACTACGTCCATATTTTATACAGTCTATGTTCTGTATTCATATATTTAGAATCATGACTTATTAGTATAACATATATTTCACATACTTGAACTGATAAGGATGCATGATGAAGTGCTTTGTAAGACAAATGCTCCCAACTTGTTTTAAAGATGTAACAATGTCTGACTCACAGGAAGTGTTTGAACTCTGCATTATGAGTACTGTTTACTTAACCTCTGTAGTTTTGCAATATGTATGCATTGTAATATTTCTTCCTAAGGTGGTGTAAAAGGCATGTGAGATACATACTGTATATCCCACCATGCATCTCCCCCTGTCTCTGTTCGTAACATGTATGTCTCTTTACAGTATATTTCTTCTCTTTCCATTTTGAGTTAGACAGTACAGTGCTTGTAATTTTCACACATTATCTTGTTTATTTTTTTCTTGTTTTGATGTTTTTTTGTTATTCTCTGTTTACATGTCTTCTTTGTTTGTTTGTTTTTTTTTGTTACTCTCTTTCAATTCCACATATTCTTTGTTTCCTGTCTGGACAAAAAGCTCCTCCGGCTCTTTTCCTCAAAGGTATATTGCCTGTGTCTGACTGCATGTGTCTGATGCATTTTGGCTCTGTGAGCCCCCAGCACCTCACTGCTTTTCTGTCTGTTCTACAGCAGATACGCCTCTCTATATCCCCTTTTTTATCTACCTGCATTCTTACTGTACTCCTCATCAGTTACTAAATAGGTATCACAGATAACATTAAAAAAGGGCCACTCTGCAGTGCACAGTGCGGAGGCAGCCAGCCAGACGTACTTATGCAGTTTTTTAAAATTCAAATAAGCATCCCACACATCCCGTGTCCAGAGGAATGTAACAGTCCAGGCCCAGTGTGGACTCATTCTGGCTCCCTCTGTCCTGTTTCACTCTTTGTTGTTGTTGTAACCACAGTGAACTAGCAGTCGCTGCAGTAGCTTCCTCTTCTTTCCCTCCTCCTGCCAGTGAATCTCTACCTGTGTGATTGTTGGGCTTCTCAACCTGACGCTTCCTACAGAGTCAGCAGAGCCTTAACAGACTGAAACAGACAACCCCTGCACTGTGTCCAGTCTAATATGAGTCGGAGGTCCATTCGGAAGATTAACACATGTTAATCTTTAAACAAGCCAAAAAACATCCAGGGTGGGTGGGAGCAAGCAAAGATCCAAATTTAACCCAAGTCATGACGAGATCATCTGTTTTTACCACATAGAAGTTCATAATATTTTGAGGTCAGTTAATTTAGAGATGAAATGTACTGCTGCAAAATCCACCAGCAGTATTTAAACACCACCATCAATTATTCAGCCAGTTGACCGAGGGTCCTCCACTAATGATCCGCCTGTTGTCGTATCTGGGAGGTTGTCTACTTTCAGTCGGTTAAAGTTGCCAATGCCACTGTGTTGTTTCTTTGTTTTTCTGTTTTTTGGTTGTTGTTTTTTTTTTTTTTTTTGCTAACACCAACACAGCCCAGCTTGACCAGGCCATGCGGCAGGATGCTGTTAATGCTCCTTCTGCTTGAGCTTTCCACCGCGCTTCCTCCAGTGCAACCAATCCCCTTTGAGAACTGAGTCATAACCTGTTTCCGCTAATCCCCCTCATCAACTCAACATACTGTCCGACAAACGAGGACAAAAAAAAATGCTGAAACTAACCCGTATGTTGTTTGGTTTTTGGTGGTTATGTATGGTTTTCAAAGGGACGGCAGGTCTGTGCACTAGTGCTGGGCAAGATGAGACGCTGTAGGGAATGAACGGTCCAATCAAGTTTAAGTATTTTAAGCTTGTTTGAGGATGCATGCTCACAGCAGATATTGTTGTGTTCAAACTGCAGTGACCTATTTTATTTGCAGCAAGCATGCCGATTGTAGACACAAATGCAAAAACATTCATGTGGCAAAAGAGGGAAAAAAATGTTTGGTGATTAATATTAACTCATATTCTCACAACACAGAGCATGAATATAAGCTGCGAATTATATTCAGGGTGTTAGTGCAGCCATTTATAGATTATTGTTCCCATGTTATCAAGACAAAACCTCAATGACAGCTGCTGGCCCTTTTGGAGAGAAAGTGGTGAACTCTGCTCGACTCACTGTCTTTTTTTTTTTTTTTTTTAAATGATGAGCTTGACACCCCAGTTTATCAGCAAGGTCAAGGATCCTTCCATTTCTGCCAAAGAGAGGGGAAAAGTATTTAATCTGCCAAACAGCCAGAATTCCAATTTGTGCAAAGGTGGCGTGGTATTTCCAGATAAAACCCGATGAAAACTGTTTGAATACTAATTATCAGCCGTTAGAGCGACACAGACTCACTGATGTCGCTGTCCTATTTTAGGAAGCCTTCACAAATGAAAAGCATGTGCCCTCCAGTGGCGAGCGCAGTTTGAAAAGAAGATTTATTTTAACCCATTTCAGGGCAGAAAGAGTGGGCTGGAGAAATATTGAGCCGTGTGCTGCACATCTGCCAACACATGCTCCTCCCTAAGCTTGGCTTTATGATGCATCATAAGCCAGTTACAACATATCTTATAAATGTATTTCAGGGGAAAAAACTGGCTTACAGCATCCATGCAGGTCCAATTTAAGACATTTTGTTGAGTCATTGGGCAATAAAAAATTTAAAATCTGTGCTTAGAAGAACACAGCCTCTGTTTGCTACGGCGCCTTCACTATGAAGGTATTTCAGGTGCAAAATGTTTGAGCACCTGTAACATTGAATTTGTATGTGTATCAGCAAATTTGTATTCCCACACTCTATGAGTTGTGTACTTGTAAAATAATTTCTTGTATGTGCCGACTTTTTTTCTTCCCACAAATACAACACAAAAATACATATTCACAAAATTGTAATTTCAGGTGCACAAATCATATTTACAGGTGCACAAATCACATTTACGGGTACATTTGTAAATGTGATGTATTTTTGTGTTGTATTTGTGGGAAGAAAAAAAATCGGCACATACAAGAAATTATTTTACAAGTACACAACTCATAGAGTGTGGGAATACAAATTTGCTGATACACATACAAATTCAATGTTACAGGTGCTCAAACATTTTGCACCTGAAATACCTTCATACTTCACAGCATTGTTAAATGTGTAGCAGCAGTCGTGTTCGATTTTTTTCATCACTGCTTTGACCCTTGAGACTTGACTCCTGGAAGCAACAAGCTCAAAGTGACACCAGTTCAAAAATGCTCTGAAGTTTGATAAAGCGTAAAAAGAATATATACAGTTGGGAACAAAAAAAAACACACTTGAGAAAAGGAAAAAAAACAGAAGGAAACAAGGAGTTAAGATGTCAGGACTGGTTAGAGAACAGGTGGGATGAGCAGGGAGTGGAAGCAGCTTGCATCATGAGCCAAAGTTAGAAAAAGAAAAAAGGGCTACTGTGCTCAGGTTTCAGGGTGTGATGAGAATAACAAGTAGCAGGGAAAGTAAAATATTCAGCTGCATAGTCAGAATTTAAAAACTAGAGGGGCATTGCCCAGCACTAGCTTAACGTAGCTGCTAAATAAAGCAACCTGGACTGCTGCACTAAAAATATTATGATCGCCTCAGCTGACAGCTAGACCCCAGCCCAAAGGTGTAATTTGCATCACGGTCTCCACGGGGACTGACCCTTTGTCACTATAAGCCTCACTAATTACAACCACAGGTGGTATTTATGAGCCGATACGTATTTCCTTGACATTAAAAGGGTCCATTGGCAAGTTGAAGGTGCAAATTACATTTTGCTGACTAATGAGAGAAAATGAAGCGGGGTGGGCAGAAAAGCTCAAATTAGGTCCCCCCGTCATGTCAGCGAGGTCTTGATGGCGGCGCTCCCAGGCTCCGGTGGCTAACTGTGTGGTTTTTGTCCTGTCAAAAGCAGACACCCACGGTAGACATCCGCCCACGCTCGGCCACGGCCATTCAGATGAACAACGCCACGCACATGCAGGAGCGAGACGAGGAGTACGGCTACGAGTGTCTGGACGGGAAGGACTGCACCAGCTTCTTCTGCTGTTTCGAAGACTGCCGCTCCGGAGCCTGGCGGCACGGCAGGTTGCACATCCGCATCGCCAAGATAGACTCGTACGCACGCATCTTCTTCCCCACCGCGTTCGGTCTCTTCAACCTGGTCTACTGGGTCTCCTATCTCTATCTCTAGGCCCGGGTGTGCATCTGGCCTCATCATACAGTCCATTACATTCTGCATATGCTCTGCGCCAGCAAGGGACATGGTGAAGGAGGGGACCCACTGAAATACCCAATGATCTGATTTAAAGCGTTTGCTTTAATTCCCTAGTTTTGAGCTCTTTGAATTTCCAGTCGTTTCATTTGATAACTCTGACAGACATTGCAAATGTTGTAGCATTACATTTTAATGGTGTGAGGAGGTTTTTTGGATGTGTTGTGAAAACGTTGATTATGTGAGCAACAAGAATCTTTGTTTTCATTTTCATGTTTTTATTTATTTACTTTTTTAAAAAATTTGTTAATTTCTTCTCAATTGGATTTTCATTTCGACACATTCTTTCCGTAGTAAACAATTGAAATAAATAGCAATTCAGATAACAGGAAACGTCATCAGAACAATCTAAATAACATTAACTTTCTTATTTATTTTCACTTTTTTTTTCACTTAACATACAAGACACAAAATCTGAAGCACTTTAACAGAGCAAAGTTTAGACATTAAAATTAATTTTGGTGATGCTGATTTATTTTGTTTAGCTTAAGTGTCGGCACAGTTCTACATTTCATTTCCTGCGTGTGGTCAGAGAGAGACGATGCTGTTTATGGACAATGCTCAACTGTACAGACACTGTATATATTTTACTATTACATAGTGGTTTACATTTATTGCATGCACCTTTCAGGCCAAAAATCAACATGTTTTATGGTCTTCTATTGTTGGCTACGGAATCTAAAAAAAAAAAAAAAGAGCACTGTTGATTATTATTCAGGATTTAATTATACTTTTTTCTAGAAAAATTGGGGGAAAAAATAAACGATAAAAAAATGTGCCCAGTTTATCCTTTTAAGTTGAGGAATCGACTTTGCGCACAGGTGGAAAGATCAGCCCAGAATTTGTGACAGCTGGTTAAAGTATTTTCCTTGCAGCCATTATCTTACTGTATAGACAACACTGACCTCTCATCCTCTCCTCCATTTGCCGTTAAAAGCGAGCATTTACATAATGACACACTGCTGTTGTATTTTTGGTTATGCAAGCTTTTACAAGAGAATCTAAAACAAGTTCTGGTTTTCTTATAAGAACTCATCTTTTTTTTCTTTTTTTTTTCGCCCTTTACATTAGCGGCGTCATAACTGCAACTGCCTTCAAATAGAGAAATTCAAGCTCAGCTACTCTTTAATGCAAATGTTAATACAGACAGCTGTAGGTGGTTTTAAAACCCCTGCAGGAGAACAGGGTTAGTTCATTGTGTCACTCCTCTTAGATGAGCAACAAAACAGTGAAACAAACCAAAAAAAAACAACAATAAAAACAAGAATTGATAATGAATGAACTTAACAGCTTCAGTCGAGTAAAAAGCATCTGCCTGTGTCGAGAACAGATGCGTAAGCCTTATTTTCAAGCGTCTCACTTCTTGTCTCTCTGAGAAGAAACACATTGAGAATGTAAATTATCACATAGTGAGGAAATTGATTCACTTGCTGGGCAGAAGTTCATTATTTCTGTGTTTGTTTTCACTTTTTTTTTCGCCCCTCCACATTCAAATTTGCATCGAACGCCACGTCGTTATGCGAAGAGGGCGGAGGACGCGGCGAAGGCATCTGAATTGTAAATGTCGTGTATGATAACATGTGACGCACACGAACTTCAGCCCCCCTTCCAGATCAATTTCTTTCGGATAGACACCAGTGTGTAACCAACGGAGACAGTGCTTCGGTATGATTTGTAAACTCACGAGGAATAGGTGTAAATCACATTGTCTATGTACATAAATGATTAAAGGAAGAAAACACTTGTGAAGCCCTTGGGATTTTGTAAAAGGGTATATATTTTGTAACTTCAGCATTGTTATAGTATATCATCATACAGTATATTAGACTTATCGTATTATGCTGGACTGACCATGTAGAATACTTGGGGGTAATGGGGTATTTATTTATTTATTCATTGATGGTTATTTATTTATTTTATTTATTTTGTTGAAAGAACTTGTACTTTATGTCCATATAGCCCCTGAAAAGAAACACAGAATGCTGTCACTTATATCAAAGATACATTTCTGTTGATGTGTCAATGGAGCTTGAGCTTATTAATCTTGTGTTTTTTTCTATGTTGTGATCGATGTACACTACTCTCACAAAGGCTTGTCAAAACTGTTATATCTGTTGAATTAGTGAGTTGCAACATTTCCTGTTGTGCAGCTTCTGAGTAGTAGACTTGAATATTTTCAGGGAAAAAAAAAAAAAAAAAAACATTTCCCAACCACCAGAAGAAGAATCAGCTCGTCTTAGTGACTATTAATTATTTCCACTTTTTTTTTTCTTTTTTTTCTCACTGACACAAGTTTTCATCGGTCTTGACATTTGGCATCGTTAATAAAGCATCAGTGATGATACTAACACATGCATTGACCAGATTATGTCATATTTCCTGCAGTTCTTTCCCTTCTGTATTTAATGGTGGTCCTGTTGTGTTCTGAAGCTGCTACTTAGTATTATAACCCTGTCCTCAGTGTGCACATGCTCTCACTTCTTTAGGGGCGTACGTGTGTCAATAGCGACGTAGACCGGTCATCATCAGTGTTCAGTAGTTTACCGGAGTGTAACAGAGTGACTGCATCTTATGAAGTGCCAAACTGACACACATGCAATAGCGAATATCAGACTATAATATCACTTGTGAATCCACTTCGACTGCTTCGGTGAAATTGAGCGTTTTCATGAAGAAAATGTGAAACGAGGAATGTTGGCAACACCGATGTTCCCCTCAGACTTTTTTTTTTTTTTTTTTTGTACGTCTTTTTTTTTGTTTGTTTGTTTTTAATGGAACTGAACCAAAAGCATGACGACCAGACCGATAAAAAACCAGCCCAATAAAAACTAATTACTGCATCAGGGTGAACTGGAAGACATTTCTGATTCAGACTGTGTTCATTTACAAACCCATCTTAGCGATAACCGAGCATGTCTTGTGTTTGAACAGTGGTGCAGAAAACAAACATTTTGGGTTTTTTTGTTTTTTTTTCATGATGGCAAAAACTTGTTTATTATATTTTTCTGTGCACTCTACTGTAAATGCAGAGATATAACGGTGTGTGGGAGATACTGAAGCGTGTTTATATTCAGTAGTGTGCATGTTGAATATGTTTTCAGTCAAACAGAAGAATTGAAGAATTGGGACTGACTCAAGCATCGTTTCATCCGGTCTCAGTCTTTTGCCTGAATTGACATGGACGTTTATTACACCGTACTTATTTTCGACAAAGTGATTTTATTTATTTTGGGACCCACGAATCAGACATATATGTGAACAGCACATGTAGATATTTTCTATTGTTATGTATTTTGTCAAAACTGCAGAAAACAAAATAACGCACTGGAATTACAGAACTCAGTAAAAGGTATCCAAGAACAAAGTAAATTTCATATGATCCTCATACATACAGTATGTTAGTTGTTTGCCATCTATGTATATTTGAGTATTGTATAAAAGGGGCACTGATCAATTCTGTTAGGGTCTGCATAATATGCTATACATGTACTGGAAAAAATCCTTTTCATAAGGGAATTGCACATAGCTGTGGAATTTTACAATAAAATGGTTGCATTTATCAGTGTGCATAGATCCATTATTATCATGTATTGTTTGTAGTATTTTTGGAGTAGTAATACTTCAGCATCATATTCTATATACAGTATATGTATTGCAGATATGTGCCATAATGCACAGACAAGGTGGGAGTAGTTTTAACTACTTTAATGTGGGGACATGAGATGATTAACATAAAAAAACCATTCCAACCATTTTTGGACTTTTATATTGTTTTTTCGTGTTTGTGAAACATTGGTTCACTTTACTTTCTTGGGCCTAAATCTGTTATTTAAATGAGAGAAGTTTAGAGGGGAAACGTCTTTTTGAAGGAGTTGCAACAACTTAAATTCATCTGAAATGTGACAAGACGTCCCAATATACTGTTTGTTTGTTTTCTAAGGGGTCACAAACTAAAAAAGGCTAAAAACCACTCATTTATTCTTTAAAAGTGGAAATAATTTCATAAGCTTACCTATGTTTATGTACAGTCTGAGTGTGTACTGTTGGTAGAGCTGTCAATTAAATTTTGTGGAGTCATAGGTACAATATTTCCACGGAATGGAAAAACTCAAGTAAAGTAAAAGTCCCTCAAAATTGTATTCAATGACAGTGCTTGAGTAAATGTACTTGAGCTCCTTTCCACCACTTTTTTTGACAGCTTGTCAGGAGCTCCGATTGCTAAGCAGCCATCATCTCCTCCACAATTAGATGGAAAAAAAAAACAGAGTTTGTGAAGAAAACCCTGCTGGTTGTGAATCACTGTATGACTAAAAATTTCAGCTAATGCGAAAAAAAAAAAAAAAGTGTTCAAGCCAAAGACTTGAGGTTGATTGTATCAAGCTGTCAGGAGTCCAACACTGCAGTCTGTGAGTGTGATGAAGAGGTGAGGTTGATGCTAATAGATGATGTCACTGTTGTAGAAATCCAAATAATGAGAGTATAGAGGCTATAATTGTAGAGCTGCATCATTGTATAAGCACCGCAGAGTAGTCATAAATAGTCACAGTACATTACAGTAATTGCTGACATCCTGCAAACAACTACTGCTGCACTGAAAACAATCTTCCATTTCCAAGTGGTCGACGTTACTTGACATTACTATGAATTCTTGCCAGGCAGATGTATATTAGACTTAACACTGTATGTGGATTAATTCTGCTGAGAAAACACAAGTGATAACTGATACCTGGATTTACTGGTGTACATAAATTAGTTCATTTGATCCAATTAAGCAAAACATAAAGAAGAACGGATACTGAGATTTCCAAGTAGACGAACGAGCTGTAATTAAAGCAGAAAATGAAAAACATATCTATCCATTATCACTGTCGTTTGATAAACTGCCAAGGAGTCATTTTAATTGTTTGTCAAAATTTACAACATGAGACATTTTAATAGCTACGTCACTTTAAAAGCTGCGTGGAAACCAAACATTTAATATTCTCATCCTCCTCTGCATCAAACGGCCAGATTTACAGCTCAGCACTCGTCACTCATTTCATCAGGTTTTAATATTAAAGCTGAATCTTTTTTTGAGGCTGACGTAAGTAGCATCCACACATCAGGGTTTGAAGAAGGTGATGGTGGATGTTGTATTTGTTGGAAACCTACAGTGTAAGAATGAGGCTTTTTTTCAACAGCTTTTGAAGCATAATTGCAAAAAACTACGTGTCACTGAGTTATCACAAATAAAGTTGTATCAAGGGCATCTGAGTGCAACCTGCCTTCAGGGACATTAGTGCAGGCATCACATAACTCCAGCAAAAGCATATTTTCATTTAATGGGGCTAGTTTTTAAAAACGAATAGCACAGGCTGTTCCAGTCTCGTCCAGCGCCTCTCTTCCTTCCAGGAAAGTGCACTTGAAACAGAGCGGCAGTTGGCTGATGGACCCCCGTGCTGGCACCTCTCCCTCCACTGGGCAGGGTGGCAGCTGTAGAGGACAGCCAGCGAGTCCCTCTGACTATTACACAACCGTCTGCAGTGTACCACAGCAGCGCGCCGTCAGAGCCGGCCCCTTTCATCAGCTGAGGTACAAGCTCTTCGGCGAGTGCAGAGCTGGGAGCGCGGGGAGTCCGGCATGAATAATGCAATCTGCACACGGCTCACTTTTTTAGGACTTCACCCTCTTGCTTTCATCTCTGTGCTCAAGCAGATACGCGGAATATGAATATACTGACTCTTGACAGTGTATTCAACAGTAATACGCTCGGCAGATTGGTGAGAACGGTCAGTGAACTCGAGATGTTCAGCTCAACTGCAGGAAGATCAAATGGTTTCTGAAAATACTGAAGTGAGCGTGGTGAATCTAGAATCTAAAAGTAACTCCATATACTGTATCTCTCAAATATCTCCTTTTCTATGGTCAACAACTTCGATGAAAAGACCAAAACAAACAATGGTTTAAACAAACAACAATTCTATTGTATGTGTAAATGATTTTCATGACCATAAACATGGCCAGTGCTGTTTGTTTTGAGTCAAGACTGAATCCCTCCTACTGCCATAAATCCTCACAAACAAATTTAATTAATCAACCCTGTAAAGCCTGAACCATGAAATAATTGACAGAAAATTACAATTCTTTGAAACTGGAGCTTGTAATGCTCCTTCTGAACAAACAAACAAACAAAAATTTCAAATATCAATTTCCATATATGAGTTTCAATTTGTATCATATTTGAGTCATTATCAATGTTCGAGGCTCAAAGTTTCATTTAATTTCATTCAACTAAAACATCAAAACAAAAATATGCAACAAATTGATCATTCTAGTTCCAAACAGGAAGATATTTTTATTTTATTCCACAGTTTATTACTGTTATTACTCTGTATAAGCTACTATCTGCTATCATGCAGCAGTGAGAAATTCACCAACAGAACTGGCAGGTGGAAGAGGAACACTTTATTTTGGCTCATTTTGTGGTTCACAACCTTTTTATTTTGCACTCTGATGATGTAGAAGCCTCCAAAACTCATGTATCATATATGATATGTTCGGTGATATAGGGTTAAAACTAAGGTTAAAACTAGCTTTGCAGGTCAGCAGCATCAGTGATGAAAGCAGTTCATGGATGCAAACTAAAAGAGGGCACACATGGGCCTGCAGACGGCGGGAAGGGCATGGCAGCACATCCATGATAAGTCAGGGTGTGAGATCATAGAGGGACTTCTCTAACATGGACGAATGGGACTCCTGTGGAAAATGAAAAGAGTTCAACTAAAGGCACAAACGCAGCTCGACAGACCACCTGTCAGTTCAGTCTGATACAGTCCAGCTGTCTCTTTAATATGCCGACTTTGATCATCACCATCGATTCATCCACATCTATCAAACGCACAGTCGCCGCTATGAAATTTGATTTCTCGTGATGCTGACCTCCTTTCACGACGTTTAAAAAGTCACGACACCGAAGATATCAGCCCCCTTACATCAATACACCGCAGACTTCATTAGCGATGACATTTAATGACTTCTGAACTGTTCAATCAATGATGCACGTTGTAAAATGTCAGCCATAAAATAATTCGACCTTTCACATTAATCTCGACTCTGCGCCCTCGCGCTGGCACCGAGGGGCTGACGGGAGCGACCACCAACGTCCGTCTATGCGATTCCACGTGGAACTTTAGCCGCCGCCGCCGCCTGTGTTTGTGACATGTATTTAACAGTGCGTGCGTGTTTCTGCCTGGTTTCGTACACCCCTCATTAACAGCTCAAATGTAATCTGCTCGGGCTGTGTAACAGTGTGAGCAGGGTAACAGAGGGTTGGTTGCATAACTTCTTCCTTTAGCCAAGACGCTCCATATAAACAGGGATTAATTACCAGGGCTTACTGTCAAGACAGGCCACAGTCATCACAGGCAGATGATGAATCGGATGCTAAATGTGCTCGCTCACAAACGCACACCCGTCAATTTCTGTCATTTCTCACATTAATGAAAGAAATAAAACATTAATATTACTTGTTTACTTCTAAAGTTTCTCAGGATAAATGGAAGCAGACCGACTGCTGTGAAACCACTGCCCCACTGTTAAATCCCACATCTCATAATGGTGTTTAATATCTCCAACCTCAAAAGGCCGAAGAGGACAAACTGGAAGATTGAGTGGAAGTAATAGACAAATAAGAAGATATTTGATTTTTTTTTTTTTTTAACTTTGGTAATTAGCAGAGACTTTAACGCCTGTAGAGATCTCTGACATCCACACTTTTTAAATTCCAGGTAAAGTTAAAGCCTCTATGCACCAAGTCACACTGCAACATACATTTTTCACTGCATATAATTTGTAACCTCTGCCATGCACCTTTATTCATGCATCACACTGTCACTTGTAATTTGCGCCTCCCTTTGTTCTACCTTTCTGCAGGATGAAGAAAGTTCTGTCCCGCCCCACCACTCAAACCAAACCCACTTTCTGCTGAACCACATGCACCGAACATAAATCACTAACGCAGAGCAGCTACACAGGAGACAGAGTTACATGATAATAGATGTGGGGAAACTTCACCCATAGGTTTCTGAGACATGTTGAAGTTTCGAGTTTAAGATAAGATAAGATAAGATAAGGTAACTTTTTATTGATCCCCCTTAGGGGAAATTTACCTGTCACAGCAGCAGAACAGGCAAACAGTAACTCAAAAATACCAGTAAAGTGGCTAATTAAGAGATAAGGCAGCAATAACAAAAACAAGAAAAATAAGTGGCATAGCACAATAAAGTGACAAGAAAAAGTATTTACACTATGTTACATGTTTTCCTTGTTATTGACATCCATAAGTAATAGACATACTATATTCATACGAGAATAAGGATGCTATGAATGCTATTGCGCAAAAATTATTATACTCAATGTGAACCATCAAATCCTAATTTGGTAAAGTGGGAGGAGCTTGTGTGAAGCTGCAAAGAAGGGGCAACTATGTTTGACTGTGCCGAGAAAGCTTTTGTCAAAGCACTAATGCCCCAAAACATGTTCTTAAATCTCATCTAGGTGTTCAGCGTTTATAAGGATCCCTGTTATGTTTCCAGGTTTGAACAAACTAGGCTCAACGCTTTGTCAAAAGTGTATTGATGTAATGCAGTTGAGACACTTTCGTTTTCACCATTTGTTGAGCACAAATCTGAAAAACAGTGTATCCTCTCCTTTCGACGCTTTCGAGCGCTGATCTAACACAGTATGACACCCCTGCACAATGTCTTTTTGTAGACAAGGTACATTGACCAGGAGGTGAAAGCATCATAAAGCACAGGTTTAATGGGCAACTTAAGTTCAATGACCCTTGATGCTTGGAGCTGCACGCTCCGGGCTTCCCGTGGTCCTCCAGTGAAGTTCCCCGCCGCTTTAAATCTGACCTTCCTCAAGCTTTGGGGATGTGTCTGTAGTTTAGGTTTGAGTTACAGATTTTTGGGGGGAAAATACTAAGAAAAAAAAAGAAAGAAAAAGAAAAATCTTTTTACACTGATGTTGGTGCGTATTCAACGTAAAAGAAAAAAAAAAGAAACTGCATTTACATTTTATCACACTGAACTTATATATATTTGTGCTGCATCAATTAAATGTAAATTCTAATACAAAAATATGAAATATTACTGGTATGCCTTCGATAACAGTGTTTTCAATAATAATGATTAAAAAAAAACAACTATGACAAATAGAAAGACAAGTCACATGTTCTCTCTGGTCCAGAAATGTCATCAGCAAGTGTAATTTTGAAGCAGAACATTTACACTTTAGGCTCTGGTGAAAAACACCCAGCAGCTGAAAAACAAGGTCATGTGGAGCCGGTCACCTATAGCTGAGAGGATAAATCACAGCCGACACACTGCCAGCCAAACGCAACCGCTCCTCTCTCTGCAAATTTGACAGGCTCAGCTAAATTTACATCTGCTTACAGCAAACTTCTTGGACTCGATGAACAGAGAGATAAACAGGACAAATGAGAAAAATGTGATGATGTTATAGTGCAGGGGTATTCAACTAAAATTTAAAGAGGTCCGAAGATCATAATGTCTAACTATATAATGTGATTTATATTTAAGTAGCCTAGTAGTTGTATCAACATCTGCATGCATTCAATACCTGTCAAATCAAATGAATTAAGGACAATTCGAAAACTTTTTGACAATATTTATTGTCAAGTAACATAGAAAGGAACTTATGTATATGACTGCCGATATGCATAGTGTTCTCTCATTTACTAAATAAAAAAGGGCTGCATTTCAAAATAAGAGAAAATAAATACAATGTGAAAATTGTGTATGCTCAAACAAAGTGCTTAACTTCAGAAAAATAAAGTAAAGGGAGGAAATAACCCTTTGTTTTCTATTTTATGTATCGCTATCTTTCTTTTTCTGTCTAGTGTCTCCTTATTGGCAACTTGACTCTAACTCTCTCATCTGTCTACACCGTCAAGTCCGTATTTTCCGCCTGGAAGGCACAGACTTGATTGGCTGAGCGGTATCACGTGGAATGGTTTAACTCGCATGTAATTGGTTCGTGCGTTTCCTTATATCCACTTAACCGCTACTGTAAAGACTACAAAAGCTAAAATTAGTTAAAACAGAAGCGACCCATCAGATTTTAAATCATAGCCTGCTTTGGTTATAGGTCCGGGTCCGTATGGCACAGCTTCTGGGTCTGGATCCGGACCGCGGTCCGCCTTTTGATGACCTCTGTTATAGTGATTATAAGTTATTGTGCAAACTCTATCTGCTTCAATCAATGCTCTGTTCACTTTTTAATAACATCATTAGGTCATGGTGGATCTTCCTCAGTCTGTCTCTATCACCAGCAGGAGTCAGGAGGCCTGGTGTTTGTAAAGGCCGCTCTGTTTCGTGTCGGTGAGGCGGAGCAGCGAAGGAGACTGTGGATGTGTTGCTGGGCTGAGCTTGGCACCCTCCAGGCAGCAGCAGAGGTGAGAACAAGGACTGTGCAGCATCCCGAGCAGAAATCTACCCGACTCCCACACCCTCTAAAGTTATCACCTTCATCATTCTTCTCATCCCTCCGAGGCGCCGCTCTCGGCATCGCACATTTGCCAGCGATCATAAAACTGTACTACACCTCTTCCCAAACAGCCCGAGTTGGCACCCGGCAAAGTGCAGTGTATAGAAACCACTTTACAATAGATCTTTCTTTAGCACACAGTATGGCACAGTTTTGTATCCACGGTGCTGGCGCTGCTCTCCACAATGTAAACTTTTCAGGAAGTGAGATCAAAAGGCTTTGCCCACAGCCTCCATCTGTCTCTCCATCTATAATCTCTCCATCCGTTCTGTTTTGTATTGCTGTATTCCTGTTGCTGTTTGCCGATGCAGTCGAGCTGGTTTCCCCTCGGGGACCATTAAACATTCATCATATCTGAAGTATGAGGTGGAGGTGAAGTTGTTAAGTTGTTACTCGGGTTGATATCTTCACCGTTTCGCACGCGGTGGAAAATCGGGTGGTTTCAGGTTTTCGGCTTCGTCGACGAAGCCTCAGGTGCTGCTCTCCGCACAGGGAGCAGGAGGCAGGGAAACATGCACTTATTTCAAACTGTAGCCTATAGAGGGATGGTCGACTGGCTGTGGCCAACTTCAAATGGGATTTCACGCTATTCATACATGTTTATTTATAACAGCGACAGCAGCAGCAGCAGCAGCTCAGTGGCTGGTGCAGGTCCACTTCCATTTCTTATATTGTTTACGTTCTCACAAAAAATATATAGGACAGACTTTTGATGTCAGGTGACAAAGGCTGAAGGATTTGGGAAAAATATGCAATTTTTCTAATTTAAAATTGATACTATTGTCTGTAAATTAAGATGTGTCAAGTTAAGTTATGTCAAAAATTGGTTTTATTTCTATATGAAAATAATCAGATTGACGTTTGCACAACTTCTTTAGTGTAAACATGACATGTTTTCTGCAGATAACAATTAAATAATTTAACCAATCAAGCTCAGAGATCAGATATAATCACGATATTTAAAAGCAGCATTATGTTTATTGATCAGCTATTGTACATAATGATGGTGATGTTAACTTAGCAGACTGATGGGATGAGTGACTTTAAGGAACCAAATACCAGTTTATACCAGCTTTTAAGGTATTGGGCTTAAAACTATATGATGTGCTTAAAAGTTAAAAAAAAAAAAAAAAAAAATCAGACACAGCCTGATCATATTTGAAGAGTCAACACTGGTCTATTGGAATGGTCCACTACTATCTATGCTTTCAAACAATCAAAAGGACACAGAATGGCCGAGTCTCAATGTTAAAAACAACCTATAATTCATTTCATGGTTTGGAACAATTATTATTTCCCAAAGCCAGATGAATTAACAGCTGCCTAAAAATGATTTTACATTCTCTAGAGCTAGTTTTCAAGTAAAACTGAGGCTCTTGTGATCTGAAAATTGCACTCTCTCTAATTGCAATTTCCATCTTCAAAGTATTAGTTAGCATTTGAGCTAAAGTTCTAGGTTGAAGGACGTTACCTGTTGAGGTCATTGACGTGTAAGACTTGATGTTGAAATAATGATATCAGCATGTTCAATTGACTAAAATGAATAAAATCAAGCTTTTCTTTTGAAGCTTCCTGTCAGACAGAATCAGAACAAGCGGCCGTGGTGAGAGGCAAGATCCACTGGAAAAGACATTAAAAAGTACATTAGACATTAAAGAAGCTATAATGTGGTGTCATGACCGAGAAGAGTCCTGCCAGAAGCCGTTTATGCCGTTACTCCGCTGTCACGTTCAGAAGATTAGCAGCCGTGTTCGGGGGAAATAGGAGCCATTCAGCTTCTTTTGTAGTGAATAATCCCACTTTCCCACTGCCCCTCAGAGCCCGGCGGACCCTGCACACCCACTCTGTTCTTCTTTAACAGGCCGGCCCTGCAGGGAGAGAGAGAGCTGCAGGTGTAGAGATGTTTAAATCTCTAATCTCTCACGGCGACTGACTTCTTCGCTGTGACTAAAATCTGTGAAATGAGAGCACTCTGTTGCTTTGGGTTAGTCTGCAGATAAGAGTCTGACTGATGTTGATTAAAACAGCCTGGGAAAAGTTTAGAGACATTCTTTATTTAGAAACTACTTTGCATTCGCTTTTTTGGAAAAAGTGTGTTTTATAGCTGTGATAAAAGATTTAAGAGTTTTCCCTGTGATTTCAAATTATCTACACTTTGCTTGCTGCGCAGACACATTAGCGCTCGGTCTCCCTGTGGGGCAGCCACCTGCTCCGCTCTCTCATTTCGTCCACGGCTCTCGGCTCTATCCTCACATCCTGTTTTCCTCAGCCTTTGTGTCCGTTTACGTCTCGCCGATGCTTAAGACTAATGAAGTAAGACGGAGTGAAACGTGAGGCCCACACCTCTGGCGTCATTGTTTGCTCAGCATCGAGCGACCATCACACGTAATCAAAGCCTGATAAGTCAAACCGATACCATTACCAGCTCCGTTTCACAGTTTGCTTTCCAGATGAACTGTGGCGATGAGCTTTGACAGGATTGATGGAGCGTGCAGACAGGAATGACACAATGTTATACGCATTTCGCCCCCCATCCCCGACACCCACCCCGCCCCTCATAACACAACCGCATCACCTTGTACTAGGATATAAATTGGCGGAGAGAGTCAAACGTGCTGTGACAGTGAGACATTTGAGAGCGTGTTATATATCCTACACACACACAGATAGAAGACGCACACACGGGATGGATGGTGATGTGGCGACGGTGATAAGAGAGTTGTTCACAGAGTCAATGAGGAATATGCTGCGCTGACCCCGTCCATTTTCATCCAGGATGTGTCGCTTTGGAGACAGTTTACAGAAAATGTGATACTTGGGAGTTCTTGGAAAATCTCAATTTACACCCATTTTAACAAGCTCAATCCACAAAATGGGTTAAAATCATAGACTGTATAAAATATGGACGTAGTGTCCGTGACGTCACCCATAGGTTTCTGAAGAGCAAAAATGAAGCAAATCGTAGTGCGTAGCCATCTTGGTA
>JBBMOC010000046.1:2981013-3036649 GCA_037975185.1 Centropyge bicolor
CGTTGCTAGCCGGCTAACCCCACGACGATCTCTTTCCCAAACTCAGTGACTAGAATTAGCCGGGGTGACGCCCTTTAGACCGTCAGTGGCTAGTTGTCAATCAAAGTGGCGCCACTTAGATTGACAGCTATGAATTGTGCATAATGATGTATGCTGTATATTTTAAACGAACGCCTTATAAAAAAATTCGCCCCCCCCCAGAGTTGTCATGGAGTAGAAAAACAGCTTATGAGACTAGAGCCATGTTTTGAACCAGGCTGTAAATATGTTTTTTTTCTGTCATAAAATCGGACATTTTAACATGGGGCTCAGATGTAATTGACTCCCTTCTGCAGCCTGCTCTAGCGGTTATTCGAGGAACTGCAGCTTTTTTGCACTTCCGCATTGGCTTCATTTTTCAGCGGCGGAGGTTGCCGCTTGGTTAAAATACAAAAAAAGTGAAAACAATTGTTCACACTTTTCAGCTGCAATTTGCATCCAATGCCAACAATCCCAGTGTTACAAGCTTTATCTGTTCCAAGGTCTAATGAAGTGGTTTAGTTGTGCAAACATAACCAAATCTTAACTACAGCTTAATTACTATTACCACCAATAATCAATGCTTTATCCAATGTTGTCTGCACATACTGTCTAAGCAAGTTGATATTAATTTATCACAGACTTGTTAAAAAGTGTGAAATCCACAATCAACTTGTGCAAAGTTTCTAGTTCCAACTTTAAAAAAAGATGAAGGTAGTACATATTTTTCTTTTACTCAGACGTGAGTAGGGATGTATGTACTGGCGTGACACATGGTCCAACCCTTAAGCTTCATATTTCACCAGATGAGTTTTCAGACATTTTGACATCAGGTTCGTTTTTCATTTTCCATCTTAAGCCACCCGTCGCCATGAAGTGGCAAACGTACGGGCCCCTAATTTCGACTGAGTCAGATTGCTGCTTCTTGCACACGCTCGGACCATCTGCAAACACAGTGACAAAATCATATGGAGACCTTCAAGAACACACAAATGCAAAACGAGCCTTTGAGCATATGTGAATGAAAACACTGGCAGATGAAACATGCTGTGACAGGAGGGGAATGAAAGATATGTTTGTACCCTAACACACACACACACACACACACACACACACANGCTGTCACAGTCATGAGTGAAAAATGTTGTCAGCTGTCTGATATGATCATTTATAAATATAAATGTCAGAGCGGATGTTGGGATGAGGACAGGCGCCGAATCCAAATGACCGTGTCAAGTCGGAGGATAAATCACAGACATTGACAAAAGGTCAGGGGTTTGAGGTGCTTTTTATTTCATTATTTACTCTGAATCTAAAAATACATCGGCAGAGTCCTTGGGCGTCGGATGGCCTTTAGGAGTCTGCTCAGGAAGGCGGCATTGATTGATGAGATTCTTCTAGATGCAAATGTGAGTTTAATCAGATTTGCTTTGATTCATTTCTTGATTTTTTTTTTCGCCTTCTTATACTGTATGCTTGGCACTCATGTCAAAAAGCATAACCTTCTCTTGAGTGTTTAAACCTATATGAGAAAAATATAGAAGCGTGATGATTGATTAAAAACGGGTTTATTTAAGGTGTAATTCATAGGTCGGCCTGAGCTGCTTTGCACCTGATGAACCTTTAAAAACGAGAGTGCCTGACAGATGGAAATGCCAACTGGCTATTCAAAAAAAGTGCAACAACGAGGAGCGTTACACAACTCGGAAAACAATCAGCTATGACTCAAGCATGACTTAGTTTAATTGAATAACATTTGTGCTCTACAGTTCGCCCATATGCTGTTTGTTTCTGATGGGAGTGCAGACTGAAAAAGCCACAGGAGCATGTGAAAAGGCTTCCGGCTGTGAACTTTGAACTCGTTCAAACAGCTGTTCCAACCTCGCCCTGGACTATTATTGAATTTGTATTAAGATTAGATAAAGAATGAGAGACATAAAGACAATCAACTCATCTATATCAAGTGTATTTTCCTCCTGCAATCAACCAGGACAACTGCAAAATAACAAACTGAGTGATGACAAAGTGTAGCCTGAGAGCAAACACGAAAACTTCAGAGTAACAGAGGAGACAACTTCGCCAAAAAAAAGGTTTGACGAAGATCGAATGAGCCAGCTGTTAAAGCCTGTTTTGTCATGCACGACCAACAAGCATTAAACTTCAGCTCTTATTTGCATTGCTTGAAACAACTGAAATGAATATTACGGCCAACATTATATAAGAGGGGATAACAGAATTCTGCTGAAAGTCAGGGGAAGTCGAGTGAGCGCACTCGCTCCTCTGCCAGCTCTGTTTACATTCATCTAAGTCCACATTCGCACCTGGAAGCCGCCGGTGCCGCCGTCGTTCTCCCACTGTTGATAAGTGAGCAACTCAGCTGGAGCAGTTGGAGCAGTTTTTTTCGTGGCTGACTCAAGGACAAACAGTCGAGAGGAGAGTGTTTCATTTTAGCAACCCATATTTTTCTCAGCCAACCCATAAATTTGCATTGGCAAATTTAACATTCACGAGCTCGGTTCTCTGACTTCGCACGAAACATTGACTGAACAAAACAACTCGCAATCAGCCAGATACTCCACGCTGATTATATAACCAAACGCCGAAATACCCAGCATCAGCAATTACAGGTGGTTACAAAGGAACTAATTTCCCACCTGTGTGAAAGAAACATATTGTGTCAAATTTGTTTTTTCTATTGTCATGTCAGAAAAAGCTTATATTTGCTTCGTGTTTACAGCAACAAAGCCTCAGATTTATATTATTTCTCATTCACTCCTGACAGCTGCAACCACCAGTCTTTAGTGTTGCATCTCTCAATCTGCTCTTTAAATCCCATTCTCAATCATTTAGAGATAAAACTCCAGAGTTTGTTCAGGACATTCGAGGTGGTGCAGCCTCAGAGTAAATGTCCCTTACAGACCAACTGGCTAACTGAAATGTGCATGCGTGGCAGTTTGCAGGTGAACTTTGCCAACTTACTGTAGCGACTGCACCATTAGACTTCCTGAATTTAAGACCCTTTTAAAATGTTAATTAAAGAAACAAACCTACAGTGGCAACAAATCAGGCCACTTTTTGGCCAAAGTCTGTGAATCTGCAGTCAGGCTGCTCGCTGAGGCCGGAGCTCAGTGAGAGGATGAGAGGAGACTACGGAGACCAGACGTCCCCGATTTCCGGGGACCGCCCCCGATTTCCAGGGACCGCCCCCGATTTGAGTGACCTGTCCCCGGTAAAAGCTGTCCCCAAAAATGTCCCTGATTTTGGCACTGAATGGGGGAACATGTGCACAGACTTGGACTCCAGTTACTACAGGAGTCAGTAAACGCATCGCCAGAGAAGACGTCATGTGATGTAGACACATGAACACAGAATGAAACAGCTAACTTATGCAGAGTATTGTTTAATTGTTCTGGTCAGTCTTACAATGAGCTGCTGACAGACTCTTGTTTTATTTTTTCAATATATCTCATTTGTATGGTGGGATATAGTAAAACACAAACAGTGGCACATTTGCACGTTTGACCTCTGTCGACGCATTAAGGAAGGTTCATCTGGTTGTCAAGTCGTCTGACTGACCACATCGAACGATGGAGAATAAACGTTCAAAGTAACATTGGTCGATGGCATTTCATGACTAAACATTAACAAAACAGACGTCAGATGCATAACATTAAAAAGTCCAAGAGCAACAAACTGCAGCCTGATATAACTACTGCATTCATCACCACTAATTTATTCTATGCAATTACATTTGCAACAGCAACTTTTCCAAGACTCCACAAAGGCAACGAGCGACATCTTTCCCCATCAGTTATCTTCTGTTCCAACCCAGTCTCATTCCAAATTGTGTAATACCTACATTTGTCCACAGCACGAAAACGTATGAGTCCAACATTTGGGGATCTGTGGACAAATGTAGGTATTACACAATTTGGAATGAGACTGGGTTGTCTGTTCACCATTTCACCACAGCAGGTTTAACTTCACAATCTGACTGTAAGACTCAACAAGTGAGCATCACAGATTGTGTTCTGCTGTTGTTAGGATCAGCTTATGTTGTTGCACTTGTTCTTTGTCAAAACTAGTGTAAGCCTCCCCAGAGCGAGGGAAGTGATGCAAAACTCATTGAAATGTTTCACTCCTCTCTCTTTCATCACTCCTCCTCGCTTCGTCCCCCACGAGACTCGGTGGTGATGGTGAGCTCTGGCCCCTGAGGTGCAGGCTGACAGACGCCGCATTTTAATCTTCTCCGCATTGTGTTCTTCTTTTGTCACATCTACTTAAGATAAATAGATTTTCTTTTTGATTTCAACATGTTCCAGTTTCACTCAAATTCCACTGCGACCCTTTGGCCGAATAACGAAACAGCTCAAATTGCCTTTTTTAAACCAATGACTTGTGGGACATTTTCACCAATTAAAATCTTTTCAGCTTAATAGCTTTTAATAACGAAGCCTCTTTGCTGGTTCTGTGTCACATTATAAACTGTTTGGTATGGTGTTATTATCATTCCTTATGCATTTTTATAGCTCTTACAGGAATCAAACCATTGACCTATTGGACTGAAAACCTGTAATAATTTGATATTGTATAGTTATTGTATATGATATCACAATAAAGAAGCAACGCTGCAGCTGACGTGTTGCACAAAAGCAGCGCCATGCCTGTCAGCCACAAAGGAGACCGTTCGGGTTAGAGATGCCGCCATTTAATTAGCTTAAACGCCTTTCTGTCCTAGTGTGTGTTACATTGCTGTTTGTTGTCCAGATGGCTGTCAAGCTCCACTTTACTCCTTTCTATTCGCCTGATTCATCTCTGATGTTGAGGAGGAGGACAGTGGAGTGGGGGACATGAAGGCGGTGGGCTTTTATTTCGCACACAAAAATTCTGCTGACTCGCCCAGTGGAGGGAGCGTGATTGATGCTTTTTAAAAAGCAAGTGATTAAACATTAGTGCATCCGTTTATCCTCCCAGCGCCGCACTCACTCTCTCACTCTCTCTCTTTCTGTAACTCTACAAATCCTTTCCATATATGCATTTGCTCACACTGTAATGAAGGGAGATTGCTAAAAAAAATGCCCCCCCTCTGTGGTAAAAAATGATGATTACTGGTGGCTCCATTAGTCTGTTTATACCTGGACTGTGTCTCTCCCTATATTCAATATTAATACGGTTTGTTGTAATTGATTGGACATTGTTTTGTTGCTGCTGTGAACCACAGAAGTAGGTATTTATCCTCTTACCAGCTAAGTCTCTGAGTCTGGAACATAAACTCTGAAATATAAACAAGTGCTTGCTGTCATCAATATTTCAAAAGAATAAATGCACTTACAAAAAAACAGCTTTTACCTCAGCTTCAAAATTAATATCATGTTGTTTTATCCAAGATTTTCTTCTGCAGAATTTAAAAACCTACAAACTCATGACTGAAACATGACACCATCGACGGCTACCACCTTCTTAAACCTCATTCATTTTCTCGTCACACGCCATTTTCCGACTTGTCTTCCATTCCATCCAACTCTCCGTGGGTTCCTACAAAATGCAAGTCATCACAAACAGCGATATTCCAACCCGCCTTCAATATCTAGCTTTTCACTGAATCCCCCCAGAAAACCACCAACCCTGTGTTATCACGGCTTCGTGCCTTTGGTGGCAGCTCAGGCTGGAGATGTGAAGGTGCATTTGCCTCCAGCATTCACAGCCGCCCCTCTGGGAACAACATTCAGCACATCCAGAAGGCAGGCGATGGCTCCTGTCTGAATACCAATACGCCTCTTAGATCCCCGTCGGCACCCTGGTTCTTAAAGCACCTTCGCTGCAGCGGCTGAGTGAATCATATCACTGCCTGTGTTACCGCTGGAGGCAAGGACATTTGGAAGAGACCCAACAATTAGTCCAAGTTGTCTTGAAGTTGTCCTTACGTTGTCCTGTTCCCATCTGGGAAAACTGAATAATCTTTGGTCTTTGAACCTTGGCTCAGATATGTGGGGGTCATTAAAAAGGTCAAGCATTGTTCCAGCTAAATCTTTGTTCACAACTAAAAAATTTTCAACACTAGAAAAGCATTTGGAGAGCGCAGACCTCCGCCAAGCTGCACAGTTGCCCCAGCTTATTGTGACTTACACCCCAATATATTAGTCCTACCTTTGATTTATCTATTTCAATGGATTCCTGGACCATAAAAACATACCCTTAGCAATTTAAATCACATTGATATCACCATTAATTTGATAGTTATACTCGAAAATCAACATTTCCGTAATGGTGGTTTTCTTCTGGATCTATTATGTACACGCCCAAATAATACTCCTGCATTTATTTTATCTACGTTATTGGATTCTCTGACCATGAGAACATACTCTTAGCAATTGGAATCACATTGATATCATTTTTAGTTTAATAGTTATACCCGGAAATCAACGTTTCCGTAATGGTGGTTTTCCGGATGACCTCCAAAATGTATCATTTGTTCCTTGTCCCAGAAAGGACATTTCCGGAAAATTTCATCAAAATCTGTCAATAACTTTTTGAGTTATGTTGCAAGGTATGTTGTGTTTATGTTATGTTGCATTTGCTGAGTTATATCGAAATGCAGATGTTTTTAGAGAATCATCGGAACCAGCATGCACAGTAAATCTATGTGCTCTATCTCTATGACTCATGGGAGCTGGAGTCGTTGATCGTATGTCAATAATAGCTTGTATGTGTTAAAGCAAATAGGAAAAAAGTGGAACAACACATTACTGAACTGAACTGAAAATAACTCTTATCTTTAAATGTCACACACTTAAAACCGTCTCACACAGGAAAAAAACTTCTTGACACATTCTTGTGAAAATGACTCTGAAAAACAAAAACTTATGAAACTGTGCTACTTGACGTCTTAACTTTCATCATACTGCAGACTACAGTCGACAAAAGCGACCTAAATTTTGACCGGAACTTTGAGCGTTATGCCATAAGACCTTAAGTTATACAGAAGGAGAGATATTAAAGCGGAAAGAGCAGACATGAGAGAAGAGCGAGTCCCTGAACCTTGTTATCATACAGACACACACACACACCCATTCAAACGCCACCTGTCTTGGCCTCCAGCTAGAGCCAACTAGCGCAGGGATGCTGCTTGTTCAGTGAAGCTGTCAGAAGCTTTGCTCCGCCCTACAGATGTGAAGGTGTGTGTGTGTGTGTGTGTGTGTGTGTGTGTTCGGGCGAGGGAGCTGCAGGGGCCCGCTGTGCAGGAACAGGGGTGCTGTAAGTTCAATCCTTTCACGGAGATCAAAGTCGAGCTCCTGGCACTAACGATCTGATGCGAGCAGCTGGCTGGTTGCCACCGCTGCTTCTGACCTGGCTAAAAGTTTTCATTTGGACTAAGATAGATGGCCTTATTTGGCCGTTCTCTGTTAGGAGGCAGACATGTTAGCAAACAGGACATCAATAGAGTGGCTAACGGTGCAGTAAACTGTGGCCCACTGCCAGTCTGAGGAAGGTTCACTGTTTATTTGGATCCCCATTATTTGGATCAGCTGCTCTTCCTGGGGTCCACGCTGATAGCACAATGTACACACATGCTTTTCCATACATGCACGCATGAATTCAATTAATCACTAACGCCATCTCACCCTAATTAAAACAGTATAACACTGCAACAACCAACCAAACATAAAGCATTACGCAATCCTCATTGTGTGCGTACATAATAAAACTTACATAATATCTCAAGATATCCTGAAACTTTTGGATTTTTTTTTTTTTTTTTTTTTTACAGGACTCTGTCTTAAATAGGCCTTCTTAAACCTTTATAGGGCACTCACTGAAAAACATTGAAATTCAAATATTCAACCATGAAGTGTTATTTGGAGGACAGAAAAAAACTTTATTTCTGTTGTAAAATGTTTCTCAATTTTCTCAAATACTTACTATTAATATTTTATGCAATTATAAAATGGCGCCGCTCTAGTGGCAGCCTGTTACAGCACTGGTCACATGTTTCATATTCTCATGTAAAGTTGTAAATAATCCCAATGTAAATTTGTTAATACTTTTCTTGAGCCTGTTTACTGTTTATCTGCTTCCATCCTCTTTGCTGCTGTGCAATGTAAATTTCAAATAAAGAAATAAAGGTATGTCTTATTTTATCTCTTATCTTTTGTTCTTCTGTGAGATTCCTCACTTTGATTTGATTCAGAATGGGGAGAAAATCTTGTAAGATGCTGCTGATCTTCGTCAGTTTATGAGCTTTCATGTTCCCTCTCAAGTTCAAAACTTCAAGAGAGTAATAATAACAGTTTCATTTTCTAGATACAAAATACTTTCTTGATGTTTATGTGACCAGGCTTTTTCCCAGATAAAACCCTTATATAACCATGAAGCGACACCTGCAACCACCAACAAGATAAATGGATTTCTTTCCCCGACTAACTCCACTGTTGCTGCCAGACTCCGCTCAAAAGACCGGTTTTTCCTCCCCCGTCCTTTGTCCTGACACACAAACGCAGAGAGCCACCCTGTCCCGAACATAAGGCGAGTGCATGATATCACCCAATTTTGTATTTTCTGTGGCGGTGGGATATCCGCTGGATATCCGCTCTCTTATTGTGAGACAAGCTTTTGTGAGTATGACAAAGAGACCTGCGCCTACCGGAGGGCCTGATCTGTCCTAATGGGGCTTGTCTGGCTTTATAGAGGCTTTCGATTTCTGAGAATGCACTGCAGTCGATTTCACAGACACACCAGCTGGTCTTGCAGAGAGACTGCTCTATCCACTGAGGCTAATAAGAAGGCACGGGTCAAATAGTGGTTGACAATAATTCTAATTGGGCTTCGTTGGAGAGTTGGTTAGGTGGCATTAAGCAGATCAGAAACATGTAAATACATCCATCAAAGTGAATACAGTTTCATCCTGGGTTGCTTTTTAGATTTTGCATCATTGGGCTAAATATGTTCACCAACATTGAGCCTGTGAAGGACATAAGAGTGACTATGGTCTAATCTAGTGCTGCTCAGCCATCTTTCTCTAGTCAATACAGCCTGCAGGATAGAGAAAACATTACATGGTCTCACATCTCTTGAGAGAGCACCTCTTCACTCTAGTGGCCTGGAAGACCACCAACTCAGCTAAACAGCCCTCACAAATGACCTTTTCTAAACTAGAATTGAACAGTCTGAAGGAAGAGTGATTAGTGAGCAGCAGCCTCCTTTGCTCTAGGGCAAACCGAAGCGTCATGAAGATACAGCTTCAGCATGTCAACAATTAAAGCAATCAAGCAGCCAGAAGAACCAAATTCTAGTGGGACGTGTACCTTCTCTGCTTTGGTTTTCAAAGGGCTAAAGAAAAGACTTTCTGATTTTTGATTCTAAAGACAAGCCAACTCTAAGGAGGCGACTGTCCATTGATACCAGGGTTAGTGGTTCGATCCACTCCTCCTGTGTTGAAGTGTCCTACCAATGAGCAGGCCGGTGTTTCGCACGGCAGCTCCACCAATATTGTTATCTCAGTGTGTGTGTGTGAAAGGGTGATTGAGAGGCAAAAGAAAACTGCTATATAATTACAGCTCATTGAACTCTAAAGGTCCTTACACATCGGGAGCATTTTTTCGTGCGATTAATTTGGACGTAAATTTTTTTTTTCGAACTTGTATCCTGTCAATACCAGCGTTCACATCAGCGACCTTTTCTCGTCCGGTGATATTGCGGAATTTATTTTTTCGCATCAAGGTCGAATTTTCCGAAGTTTCGCATCCTGTGTGTCCACTTCTGACCAATCAGATTGCGTGTTGTTGAGCCGTCACATTCACTGGTGTATCCAACATGGCCGACCAGCATATGACGATGGTGTGTGTGCTTAAACAGTTTGTTAAATGTCTTTGTTTTAACTTTCATCTATGCTAAGTAACTTTAGCTCGTAAGCTAACCTGTTCAGATAAAACATACTATTTGCATTTTCACTGTCTCAAACTCAATTCGCCATCACTTGAGGGTGAAGTAGATTCCATTTTCATCCTCTCGCTTCCTCCCGGGACGTGTCTTTTGTCCCCCTCGGAAAGTCACAAAATCGCATTGCGCTTGATATAGTCAGGCGTGTCAAAATTCGCCTCCAAATATTTCGCAATTTCGCGTCATATATTCGCGTCATTCCTGGTGTGTAAGGACCTTAACAGTCTGTTACAGTCAGAAAAGTCAAATTGATGATGGAAAGCTCGGACATAAACATCACCTTTCACATCCTGCATATTTGCAGTGATCATGAGGGTCGGCTACCTCACATGAACCCCTTTGGTCAGTCCCCATGAATCTGACATATATAAATCCATGGAGCGATAGTCTCAGTACGACAGACAACACATTTCAGACTCAGAGAGACTCTCTTCAATGCGCTGCTCCTCCAGCTACAGAAAGTGTTACCTCGCGGACGTGTAGTTGTGAAACGCTGGTGTTGTAGTCTTTTCCCCAAAGCCATGTCACTGAACAGGCAGACACTATTGAATGCTCTTTCATGTAACACAAATGTTCATTGATTTTCTCTCTGTCAAAACCTGAACCACAGAGCTGAATTATTAATGAGGAACACATGCAGACTGGTAGTGCAGCACTAGAGGCGATGTACGCGGTCGCAACAAAGGCAGATATAAATGAAAATGGCAACTGAGGGAGATTTTTTTTTTTTCATGAGGAACATGCTAACATACACATGGGAACAAAAAGCTGCACAGTAATGGATTGTGCAATTGCAAATTGTTTTATCAAGTCATTTACTTAATTCATAATTTATGAATTTACTATAGTAGTAAACATATTACAGTGAAAGTCACTCAAGATATTTCTGGCTAACAATCAGATCATCAACATATGACTAATAACTGGTTTTACATTTCTGATTTGTGTAATAACTGATGCATTCATTTGTGGTTCATGTCGCCAGTAACAGATCGTGTTAAATTGAGATGTATTTTTAATGGTGTAAAAGAGTGAAACTGACTTACAGCACCTGTTAACTGGGAACCTGGGCCACCTGTACTACTTGATGACTTGATCTCAGTCAGTTTTCCACTGAGATAAACTGGGTTGTAAGTGCACAGTCTTCAGCCTGTCATTGCCCTGGGGTCCCAGTATTGACATCTATTTGAGGTGAGAATTGAGAGTTCCCTAAAATGGACTAGAAGCATATGGCAGTGAGCTGTTTGCCAGAGAGGCCGACAACTTTTCAGCTCTAAAATAAGAAGTGTTACGTGACCTAAATTACCAAGTCTTAGGATGTGGTAATGACACAGAGCGGCCTGTCAGAGTAAGAGATCATTTATTTAAAATCTGAGTTTAGAAATCAACCAATCATTTTAATCACAATAACCATGTATTAGCCATAAGTAGTGAGCTTTGGTGGTTGATTACTGGGGTTTGGAATCATACCATCAATCTGCTGATCATGAGCAGCATCATTAAGAGGTCAAAGCACCAAACTGCATTTACACATGGAGACCTTTGCGATGGTTATTCCTTTCTAGCACCGAAATAAGACAAAACTCTGTCGTGATGTTAACACTGTTGCGAGACTGTAATGCTCATTATGACACCAGAAAAAAAGTTTCAGTTGTAAATGTGAACTGATGGATGGATTTTGATGCGGAAGCCCTGCAGCTCTTTTCCAGAAGGCAAGCGATCAAAGCTTGCACTTGAAGGATCTTTTCTGATTGCTTAAAAAAATAGAACTTGAGACAGGCAAAGCTGGTTGTTCTGAAGGAGGATAGACAGGATTTCTCACAACACAGAAACACTAAAGTCGTTCTCACAAATGGCTAATTATGGCTAATTACACTGCACATGACACAGCATTTATAAATCTATTAAAATATGGTTTTATAAGAAAGTGGCGCCACTCCAACAATCCAGTCTCTCTACTGGACGGCTTGTAAATATCAAGCAGTAATTGATAAGTAAACAGAAATTGCAATAGCATAAATCTACATTTGAATGACTCTGTTTCAGTTCTTCAGTTTTTATGGTAAGCCTTTATTTTGTTAGCTTTTAGAATAACCGTTCCCTCCATGCTTTTATTTTGAAGGTGTGTTTTAATGTTATTAACTTTTATTACATTACAATATTTATTATTTACAAACTAGCTTTACATGAAGGAAATCTGTCCATGTGTCCGAAAATTTCATTCAGAAACAGAAGTGGACTATATGGTGTTCAAGTCCATTTTCATGAAGATATATAAAGTTATTAGCACCTGGCCAAAATGGGAACAAGGTATTTTGTTATTTCATTTGTTTTATGACGGTTTTTGAAACACGTGTATTTCGCTAATGTTAGCATTGTTATGGCTAATTGTGGCATGTATTGTTTAAAGGTAATATTGTAAGAGCTTATTTATGTTTAGCTGGGTCCGCTACACTACATGAAGACATATGTAAACACACACACACACACACACACACACACACACAGACAGTCAGACTAGAACATATGGCCGCATGACAGAATTAACGTGGAAAATGACTCCCAACATATCATCACATGTTTTAACACTCAATCTGACCGAGTGTGAAATCGTGGCCGGTACGTCACAACCGCTCATAAACAGATGTAAATTGATAGTTGCATTGTGGCGTTCGAGGCTTTAAAGTCTGATCCTATGAATGTTTGATCCTCGGCTGCAACAACACCGCGCTGATTTAAGGAGAAGCGGTGAGGCTAATCAGAGACCTGGGCTAATCTGTGTGAAAACAGAGCATCCCGGTTTGAAATTCCCCATGTCACCGAACATTATAAGAGGCTGAATGTCACAGGCTCCATAATGGTGCCACTTCCATTGCCTGCTGTTTTTCCTCTGTTCTTCCACCACCCACTCCTTTATTTCCCGTGAATGACAGACATTTGATCGGTGGTCTGGACTGATTAGCATTTAGAAACCCACTGTGAAACTGCTCTCGCTTTAAAAGCTGTTCTTAATGCGATTTCATTGGGTATGCATTATCCTACTCCTCACTGTTTTACAACCCTGAAGTATGTTCTGTTTTTATGTGGTAATAAGATATTACATTGTGGCTCAGTTTGAAAGACAAGTAGAATCTGTGCAGCTGAATTCAAGCAGGGGTATTCAACTAAAATTTAAAGAGGTCCAGTTGGAGAAAATGTCTTGAAGCAAAGGTCCGGAAGATCATAATGTCTATATGTGATATATATTTAAGTAGCCTAGTAGTTGTATCAACATCTGCATGTATTCAACACCTGACTGTCAAATCAAATGAATTCAGGACAATTAAAAAAACTTTTGACAATATTTATTGTCAAGTAACATGGATCTGAACTTATATGTATGACTGCCGATATGTATAATATTCTCTCATTTACTAAATAAAAAAGGGCTGCATTTCAAAATAAGAGAAAATAAATACAATGTGAAAATTGTGCATGCTCAAATAAAGTTCTTTTTCCTCAACTTTCTCCTGCTCAGTCATCTGTATCTCTCTCTTTGTTTTCTACATGTATTGATATCTTTTTCTTCCTACCGTCTTTTCATGTGTAACTTGCCTCTAACTCTCTCATCTGTCTGCACTGTAGAGTCACAGTATTTACCGCCTGTCTACTGCTTATCACATGGAATGGCTTAACTCGAATGTGATTGGTCTGTGAGTTTCCTCATCCACTAAACCACGACCATAAAGACTACAAAAGCTGCACAGGGTTAAAATAGAAGTGACCCATCTGGTTTTGAATCGTAACCCTCTGTTTTGGTTGTAGGTACGGGTCTGTATGGGACAGCTTCTGGGTCCGGACCTGGACTGCGGTCCAGCTGTTAGTGACCTCTGATAAGGCGAGGATTGGTCAGCAGGAAACCAGCACCCTCTTGCAGCGAAAGAGGGATTTGGATTTTTGCTGTCACGGCTTTAGCTATTCAGTTTGATGTACTTGGCTGCAGTTAGTGTTCCCTCTTCCTGGTAGCACACACGCCATGTCCCAATTAACCTGCTTCTGTGCGATTTGGTTAAAAGCGTGGAGGAACTAGGAGCAGGGTGGGAGGCAGATCGGAGTGAAACACTGAGCAGCAGACACTGAGTTTGCCTCCAGGAGCCGGAGCGCCAGTGAAATCCTCATCCAGACCAACCGACACAGTGAGAGACTCACATTTTAAGTGGATAACAATGTGTAAGACCAGCGTGTCTCAGGGTTCATGCAGTGTTTTATAGTGGAGGTGGCCTGCCTCGCCAGAAATAAGCAGCTCCTCTGCTGATGTCAGAGGAAATTATTTAATAAAGTACAATGTGAGGATGATTCAGCTTCTGGGAAAACAAGCAGCGGTTCTATATCACAGAGTAAAGGCTACATATTGAATGACTGAGCAGTTGCTTAAACTGTCATAACTACATGGATAACAGGAGGAGATGCATGAGGATCTGTCAGATTCGGCTCCGCAGCTGATTGATTGATTGATTGATTGATCGCATGGATGGCAGCATTACCACCTCTGCTGAACAACTTCCTGTTTGCTGTTGGCTCTTTTGTGAAAACCCATTGACAGACTTGAAGTTTGTACTGTGTGAGAGTGCACTTACTGGGAGAAAAACACACGTCCATTTTGTAACGCCTGAGGAAAAGAGGTCAATCGAACTCACTATAAGAAATGAAGCTGCACTTATATTAGAACCCTGATTCAAAAAAAGTTGGGACAATGTGAAAATGTAAATAAAAACAGAAAGCGTGAGCTAATGTATTAATTACAATCATGTGTTCACAAAGTGTTGAACCTCTCTCCATCCTCGCTTGTGAACGACTGAGTCTTTCCAGGATGAACCTTTCATACCCAAACATGATCCTATCACCTGTTACCAATGAACCTGTTTACCTGTGGAAGGATGCAAACAGGTGTTTTTGAATCAGTCCACAACTTTCACAGTCTTTTGTTGCTCCTGTCCCAACTTGTTCAAACATGTTGCTGGAATCAAATTAAGAATAAGGAGATATTTACAAAAATCAATGAAGTTGATGGGGTCAAACATTAAATATATTGTCTTTGTTTTGAGAATCAGGGTTGTAATATAGAAACATCTCATCAGGTAATAAAACTATTTGTGACAGCAGTTTCTTCCACCAACAATCCACCATGTAAACACAGATAAGCGAGCGAGAATGTGAGTGACTGCTCCACAATATACAGGGAACAGGATGTGTGGGGAAGGCACTGCAGCTATTTTCAACACCTACAAAGTTTTCAAAAGTTCTCCACTGGCAGCCTGTCAAAAAGACACTTGGTGTACCTTCTTCTTTTTTTCACATCGACGTCTGGAGAATGACAGGATGAAATACTGAAAGACAGATCAGGCGGCCTTCGTTCTGAGTGGCTGCTGGAAATGGCACTGAGAGACAGAGTGGAAGAGGGGGGGGCGAGAGGAAAGACTAGTATCAAACTTTTAAATGCTAGTTGGAAAGGAGACAAGGAGAGGAAGCAGCTCTCTTGTGTAAGCTTGATAGGGCCTGGGAAAACATGGCATCTGAGACATCTAGTTTTCCGAGGACTGGTGTCGGGGGAGGTGAGCCTCTCAAGCTCCAGACGCCAATTATGGGAACGCTTGCCTAAGCAGGTAACGAATGGAGCCATGCTCCCTGATGCTAATGAAAGTCCTAATTATTTCAGACAAAGCATCCGGGATTGACACCGCAGGTTTCTGAGGGGATTGACTCTCTGCGCCTTCGTGCCAATGTGTCGACAGTAGCTTGAGGAGAAATCGTTGGACTGATAGGTTCCCACAGGGTGGCGGAGGATTGGGTGGTTATGGACATACGGAGAGATAGATGGAGAGGGAATTAAAAAAAGGAGAGGGAGGGAAGATGGGAATGAGACAAGGTGTGGGCTGGAGGAAGGCCAGGAAGGGCTTTCTGTCACCAGAAAAGAAATGCAATAGGAGGTAATCTGTAGTCACAAAGAGCTCTCTGCTGAGTTGCACTGAGGGTCCCCTGGGAGCTGTCATGCCTTAACCGCTGCTGTTGCCTTCTAAAAGCTTAATGCTGAGGAGGAATTAAACCACTGCGTGCGTGTGTGTGTTTGTGTGAGAGAGATTGGGTTGGGTGTGTGAGTTAGTCTGTGTATGATCTCTCTGTTTGACGAGCTTGAACGGGCAGAGCAAATAATCAAGCCCATTAACAATGACTTCCTCAATAACTTCCATTATTGGCTCTGGAGTGGAGAACCGAGCACGGGTCAAATGACAATCCTTTCATGAGCCTCGGAGGAAACAAACACACGCACACACAAATCCAATACTACACAGATGAGCAAACAGTAACTCTGCATTCAGACCATTAGCAACCACATGTCAAGCTCCTGCCTGCGCTACACTGTCAAGCTACTAATTACCAAGCCTAAGTAATAGCTGTTGTACAGTTTGATAAGAACAAGATGTTGCCCAGAGACATTAGAGTAATCTGATTACTTTCTTACGTGCATTGAAAGAGGAGCAAGGGATCAAACCACCAACGCTACCAACAATAAACCGAGCACTAAGAGTGACGAATCCAAGAAACTCTCTGGTATTTCAACATATTGGAAGGAGGTGGGTTTGTTTGCTGTCTCGCAATGAATCGGGTAAGAGAACCACCATCAATTTAATCTCTGTGGATTCAGTGGAGAGACTTGGCTGGGAGGTGTCAGCTTGGCACAGAGGCTCCAGCAAAAAGGATTACGCATTGTTCGAACTCTAAAATTGTCTTGTTTACTTGTGAGTCTTCTCAGCCGGGCAACTTTTGTCACCCTGGAATCATTTCTATTCTTATTTATTTATTTCTTACTTAAATGGTTTATTTCTTAGATAGTAAGTAATGTAAGTGAATGTAAGATGGTAAATAATGTAATGCATAATGTAATTACTTACTTTCACTGTGGAGTAACGTAATACGGAATATTGCACATTGACTTGGTGAAGTATTGCACAGTGAGTGGAAGTTACATAAAGTATTGCACAGATGTACTGAAAAAGCAATATATGGTCCATGGTCTATTGGGAGCAGTGCTGGTTATAACAGCTGCAGGAAGAAAAGACCTGCGATATCGCTCCTTCAAACACTATGGGTGAAGCAGTATGTCGCTGAAGGAGCTCTCCAGAGCTGTTAAAGTGTCCTGCAATTGTCTACTTTTTAATGCCTAATGATACCAGGTAAATAGTAGCTTGTCCAATCCTGTATAGAAAACATATGATGGAGTAGATGTAAAGTTTCTCTATGGTCGGAGCTTTCTTGCCAGTGGCCTCAGCAAACAAGCACACAAGCCAACCGGGGTCAGGATCTACACTAAATAATAAAAGCTTCTGGTCATCATTAACACGCAACGAGGACATCAGAGGTCTGCTTAGAGAGGCTGCTTTTTAATGAAAACACCCAGTTTGAACCAATTCTAAACCGCCCTTGAGCGAGAAGAACGCATTCAGGATTTCACTGCCGTTTTATTGCAGCGTTTCCTTCTAGAGAGCACGATCGCAAATTGTCACTTGTTGGTTGCTGGTGGAGCGAACAAGTAATTATATAGCATCTTGATCAAAATACATACACTCACACAGACACATGTTGCACTTCACTAAAGCTTATTTACCGTATTATCTCTCGGTGATCGCTCCCTCTCCCTGGTGTAAAGTCTACCTCAGTGGCTCCTAGATCTCTCCACACATTTCCCTGTGGAGTACTTAATGGTTGACCTGGCCAGTATTTAGCACTTGTTATGTGTACATTGAGTATGCTGGTGATTAATTAAAGCAATCTATCTGCAGCTCCGGAGGGGAATCAAGATGCTGCTGGACAGATTAGTGGCTGAAGAAGCTGTAGGAGGCCTGTAGCTCCGCGGCCCCTCGGGGTAAATACAGTCAGCCAGGAGAGACATTACAGTATGACACACTGTTGAATTACTTAACAATAAAATTCCAACCTACTATATACAGTAATAGACAATAAAGGCCACAGAGGAACTGAAGACATTAGCTGCAAATATCTGCAGAAATGACCATAAATGTTAAGGAGGTGCTTAAATTTTAAACAGCTCACTTACTTGTTGCCAATTGGGACAAAATGTGCTTTTACATTTCCAGATTAATCAAAGTCGTACGTTAACTGTATTTATGTGTGCTCGTAATTAAAGGGAGAACTGAGGTGTGTTTCCAGCTGAGGTTGCAGGGACGTATGAGAAAGCGGCGTTTGTGTGTGACGCCGCTAAATTTTCACGCCGAGGAAATCAACCAAAACAAAGCAGCTCACGAATCATAAATTGTTTATCGTGGCTTTTCTGTGTTTGCTCCCACGTGCGTCCAACTTTGGAAATGTATCTAAAACATTGGCGTGATTGAGAAATGTCTCACTCGAGGCGATGCATTATAGATTTGAACAAAATAGAATGCAAGAGGAGTTTTATATCATAGAATTTTTGTTCCTTGCAGGTTGCAACTAAAATATGAAATGACTGGTGTGTGCAAAATCCCCTCTCTCTCTCTCTGGCAATGCAGCTACGCCCATTTCAGAGTTAATTCTGTTCTTGTGTCCTTTCATCCATAATTAAAATAACAAGCAACTAATTACTTTTGAATAATGTCAAGCCAGTCAGGCGGGTTGCACAATCCCTCTCCATAATTAAAGTGCACCCAACAGTTTTGGCAGGCATTCCCCTCGTAGCCACATCACTTTGCATTGTTTCAGCGAGCCGGCGTGCAGGCCAAGCCTTTGGAAAAACCTTCGAGACACTCCAGGGTCTGAATGTCAGCTAGCTTTCAGATGCTCCGGGCGCGGGTTATTTGAGGATTGGGAATACAACACGGCTCCCTTCTGAAGTGCCTTCGGGGCAAAAAGCATTGTAGCAGGAAGTTGGGGATTAAACAGTCTGGGTGTGAGCCAGACGAAGAGACAACAGTGACTGTCAAGAAGTAATGGAAGACTGAATGATAATTGCATGTGTCTAATGCCTAGAAGCAGCATATAACATATAACAACACTTTTCCATCTCCACTCTCTTTGAATTTCCTTCCTGCTCACTTTGCTGGGTGTTTTACTCCATATGAGAAAGAACCCTCCTGGGGTCTCCATATCAAAAACCAGCAGCTCATTGAATTTAGATATATAACGTACACATAATAAACTACAGAGTTTAATATTGAGGTATAATGCCTACGTTTGATTTAATGCCTGTATATCTCATGATTTAAACCTATCATTGCTTGTCCGTTCTCATAACAAATTGCCCCACTTTTACTGCCTTCCTGCAGCGCTGAAGCTCTAAAACACGGCTCCCAAAGACCGTGGGGAACACCCCGGTGTATAATCGTGCCAGGAAAGGCAATTTATCAGACGATATTGCCTCTGTGTAGAGCGAGGGTCCCTACGCTCCTCCCTAGCAAGGACTATTGGGTTTGGACCATCGGCGAAAAAAAGAGGGGGAGGTCTCCTAACTGATCTGTGCGCTGCCACGATCAATCTTCCCGAGATCCCAGCGCTTCTATGGACACGGCTACAGCGGGTCTAATGAAGGCCTCACGCGGCGCGCTGGCTGCTGCAACAAAACATGTTTATCTCTGTCAGAGTGTGCTGGGTTAAAGATTACAGGGTGGAGAGCTCAGTTAGCTTATGGTGGGTATGTTTTCATCTGCTGGCTTTGTTTACAGCCTTGGAGATGATATCCTACTTACAATCCCACGTCCTGGTTTTTTCACTGCGATGTGTGTTAAACAGATGAGGGAATTGGTGCCTCTCCGCGCACAGGAAGCCACGATGCGCCGTTGTTTGACTGTGAACTTTTGACATGGCCGTTAATGACTAATTACGCTCAAGCCAGCATCCTCCCGTCGTTCAGTACATAATTGATGCAGCATCTGTCCAGGATGTCCTCTTCCACCACTGTCACTGTGTGTCTGCCTCAATCCGCTTTTATCAGCTATATTTAGAGGATGTTTTAATATGAATGTGACGCTAACAATAGATAAACAATATATGCATTGTCACTCTTTATTTCCTTTATGTTTTACAATGAACTCATCCAGTGAAAATACAGCATTCATTCTCTGACTCGCCCAATTACATGTAAAGTAGATTTTTTTTTTTTTATCCAAGTTATTCATTTTTTGTCACATTCAGTATAATGATCTATCTATATTCATTCTGAGGAACATAATAATATGAAAACTGGTGAAATGGGTATTTGTCTGTCTCAGCTTTGTGTAGCCAATCATCTCCAGTCTGAACTGTGACTCAATGCAAATTAAGTGATAATGACATCTACCCAAACTTTGATAGGCAGGAAAATGGGATCACACCTGGTCTTGTTGCATGTTGGGTAACAGCTGTTGTGCTGTTCTTAAATATAGCAGGTGTCATCTTTGCGCTTGAACTGCATCTTTTCATGCAGCTACATTGAACGGACTGACAAGACTATCTACGATTAGTCACAAACCTGGTGACTAATAGAGCCACCTTTTTTTTTTCAGGGCTCTCGAAGGTCCTTATCCAGCCGAGAGGGCTTCAACAAGAATGACAATGTTGGCTTTTTTGAAATTTCATTCCAGGTTCATACTACTGTAATGCTCGTCACAATGGCAGCAATGCAATCGCTATTCAGACCCAACATTTCAGTTGCCTCATGGTCATCTCAGCCCGAGACAGACAGAAATTAAATTCCATATTAAATCTCATCTAACAACAAAAAGCTATCAGATGGGGGTCACTGCTATACCTTGTAATCAAAAGACAAGGGCACTGATCTGTTTGTGAGTCCTTGATGTGAAAAAGTTTTGTCTAACACTTGTCAGTTTAAAAAAAAAATGTAAAAAAAATTCCTATGGGATTGTTGCTAACTGAATACTTCCAACAGATGACATCCCCTCTGTGTGAGTCTAAACAGCTGTAGGAGAAGTGTCTAAGTGGTTCGCTGTGAGATGTCAGCTTTGTTCAAGGAAAGTAGGTTGACTTGTAAATGGTGATGGCACTGTGATGGGCAGACAGCTGTGTGTCAGGAGCGGGATTAAGAAAAAACAATGTGCCGACTGATGCCAGCTTCTATTTCAATACCACAACCTGAAGTAAATGTTCAGCTGTCTTCAACACTGACAGCAAAGCAGCTTCTGAGGTGAGCGCTGAACGCACGTATCAGGTTCAGAATGACTTTAATTACCGAGCACGGCGAAGCAATTTTGTTCCTCATTACTCTTATTTAGGTACGTGATCGGCTGCGAACAGTACAAAAGGTATATTAAAAAAAAACAGCATAGATATGTAGCGAACAGAATTAGCCACAGGTTAAAAAAACAACCTTATTATGCATGTCAAATTCAGGAGCTCGCATACGTTCACGGCTCAATTTACAGTAATTTATTAAATAAAATAAATTCCCCTCATCAAGGATAATTGAAAGAGTAGTAATTACCCGAAAAAAAAAGGAAGTGACATCTCCTTTGTGGGCTTGTGAAAAGCTGTGAGGGAGATTGCTCAATTGCTTTGTGTTAATGTCTGCTTGGTTCCTGTCACCTTCTAATTGGTTTATACTGCTGATGGTTGCTAGTTACAGGCGGCTCCTTCGCTAATGTTCAGCTGTCAGTGGTCGTTGGGGTCTGTGCAAAATCCCGGTGGTGCAATGTCAGGATTTATTTTCTCGAACTAACCGCACGAAGCTCTCGAAGGTATACGCTGTATTTTCCTTTTGTATTTCGTCGAATTGGTTTAATTATTTAAAGCTCTTTAGCATAATTAAATTGCAGTGTGTTTTTTGTCTTTTAAAATAAAGTATCCGAACCCAGAAGCATTAAGTAAGCTGAATAAATAATCCTTACTGTTTGTGTGCAAAAACCTATAATTAAACACCAGACGCAGCTGCCATGTTTAATTTTTAAAGTCTCTTGGCGAAACTCTGTGGTTTGATCCGACCTCTTTGGTTCGAGAGCTGGAGGAGGTTGAGGTGATTTTTCTTCTGCAAGCCAGGGCCTCATTATCCTCACCTATAACGGCCAAACAGACAGAGTCAAGTAAGAACATTTTTAAACCCTCCAGATCCTCGCTCGTAGTGTCCAAGCCTATTAGATCACCGTGACACATGGAAATGAGGTCATGTATTCTCTGTGGGGCAATCCTTATCCATATTTCTGGGATTTCTCCTCAGAGGGAGTGGGAGACAGAGAGTGAGTGAGAGAGAGAGTGAGATGGGGAATAAGTCCCAGAGAGGATCATTAAAAAGTGAGAAACCCTGACCAACTGGTCCTTTCAGCTCTTTGCGTTATGACAAATGTTCTGAATATATAAGTCTGAGAGAAGCTCCTCGTTCCTTTCAAGACGATGATAAATCTGAAACTTTGTTCGCTGCTCGCTACTTCATTGTGCTACAAATAGCCTTTGAGTTTAATATATTACATTATAATTTGTATGAATAAAGCAATAATTAGCTTAAGCAAGGCCATGAAACTGGTTGAACTGCTGTCACCTCTGACTTTGATGCCTCGGGCTATTTTTGTCATGTTACTGCTATAGGGCGACTGTACAAAGGCGCAGCTCTCTGCCTGGAGAATACGGCCATATAACTGCGCTACGACGTTCTTTAAACTGAGAAAAAAAAAGAGGACGTGCTACACCATCAAACTCTCTGCTCTAATGTAGCAGAACGGACTTTGCACTATAATTTTAAGTTCAGGAATAATTACAGCCTAAGTGCTGGGACAGTGCCTAGTGGAGCATGTGTGATCACCATCTTTTAGAAGTGTTAACAATCTGATTATTTCTCAAGCCGCTCGGTAAAACAAGACTCCCTCCAATTTAAGGAGGCAACACAGTTGGTTTGAGAGGAAAGTTTGGTGCAACCCTGGTTTAAAAAAAAAAAAAAGGTGGAATGCTGTGTCAAAAATAAACAGCATGTGATCATTTGCTGATCATTTTGGACTCAATTGAAAACAGGACAAAGACAATATATTTGGGTCATTCCAGAATTGGAGGACATTTTGGCTTCCAAATTCTTGAAAAATAAACCTTCACTTCTGCTACATATTCATCAATAATAGGTAATAAACTATCAAAAGCTTGATTAGATCAGCTTACAGATAAATGGTACAATTTTTCTCACATGATTTATTTGGTGTTTACAATACTTGGTGCAACGTTACTCATATCACAGTAACAGGGTTGCAAATCTATCCTAATGTTTGCTTTCTCTCAGGAGTAGAAGCTAGCTGCTTAGCTAGCTGTTACTGCTGAGGAAGAGGACAAACTTACCTATGAAAATAAGTAAAGAATTTTTTTTTTAAAAAGTCCGGCATATCATGTGATTCACTGCTTTGTTCTTCTTCTACCATGCTAAAAAGGTTATGGTAACAGGGTTGCGTGCATGTTGGGGGACACATGTTCCATGAATAATAATTATTATTTGAAATATTATTTTTATTAAAACAAATGTTCCCACAGCTACAAGAGACAGCAATGAAACAAATAATACCAAAAAAATGTAATTTAAATTTCATTTTAACTGTTTTATTTGAAATTCAATTTGGTCATTAGAGGGAAGGGACAAGAGAAAAATGGCATTTTAGGGGGTACTCCAGACTTATTTGGTATTTTTAAAACTATTTTCAAGCATTCTTTTCTTTTCTTTTTTTTAGATTTGCTCTCAGGACAAGTAATTTACTCAGAAACTGCATGTTTTATTATTTTGTATGTGGATTATTTAAAATTTGATGGGTGGGACGTAAATGTCCTCCAATTCTGGAATGACCCATTTAATGTTTGACCTCATCAGTTTCATTGATTTCTGTAAATAGACGCTTATTCTGAATTTGATACCAGCAACAGTTCAGAGAGTCTTAAAAGACAGAAGTGAAAGCTAACTATGACATCTAGAAAGCAATGATCTAATTAGAATAACTGGGTTAATTTTGATGGAGGCTCATCCATCCTGATCATCCCATCTTTCATTAAATCACACTTTCATACAAATGTTGACACCTTCAAAGCTGACGGATCTAAAACGAACATATGACTTAGCACATCTGAAGCGCTGTGACATCTGGGCTCGTCCCAGGTGAAATGTGATGAGTGATGTCTGATTCTGTGGCGTGTTTGATCACAAAATGCATTCATAATAGATCTGTGACGATCCGTCTCCCGCTCCGTGACGCAGGCAGGAGTCATGCTATATGCTTTCGCTTCTTGATGCTCGGCGCGTGATCATTTATTCATGGCACGGAAGCGCAGATGAGTTTACTTTGAGATGAGTCAACGCTGAAGTTTTCTCTTAACGCTTGATCCCGTACACACAGAGGTGGCGAGGTTGATGTGAAAACACCACCATTTTAGAATCAAATAGCACTTTATGCAGCGTGGGGATGAAAGTGTGACCCTCATGCTTTAAGTGGGTTTTGCAAATGCATCAACTTGGGATCTGTCTTGTAAGTCCTATTAAGAACAACTTTACATTTGTGAAACATATAAAATAAGCTATTCAACAATAGAACAGCTGTTATTTATAAGGGATTTGTATTTTATCACTTCCTGTGAGAATTTGTCTTTCTTGTCCTTTATAACACCAAGAGAAGTGTAGATGCCAGTCAGATGGTTGGTCCAAAATGTTCCAGTTTTAAGGTCCTTACACACTGGGAACGACGCAAATATACGACGCAAAATTGCGAAATATTCGGAGGCGAATTTTGACACGCCTGACTATACATCAGTGTGATGCACAAGTGCAACGCGATTTTGCGACTTTCCGAGGGGGAAAAAAGACGCATCCTGGGAGGAAGTGAGAGGAAGAAAATAGAGTCAACAAGACCTAATTGTTATGTGACAGCAACGCGATTGAGTTTGAGACAGTGAAAATACAAATAGTATGTTTTATCTGAACAGGTTAGCTTACGAGCTAAAGTGACTTAGCATAGATGAAAGTTAAAACAAAGACGTTTAACAAACTGTTTAAGCACACACACCATCGTCATATGCGAGATCCGACTCTCCACCAGTTGTCCTTCAGGTCGTTGTAACATAAAAATTACAAGTAAACAATCAGCCGGTCAGCCATGTTGGATACACCAGTGAATGTGACGGCTCAACAACACGCAATCTGATTGGTCAGAAGTGGACACACAGGATGTGAAACTTCGGAAAAATCGACCTTGATGCGAAAATATAAATGCCGCAATATTGCCGGACGAGAAAACGTCGCTGATGTGAACGCTCGTATTGACAGGATACAAGTTTGGGAAAAAAAAATTGACATCCAAATTAATCGCACGAAAAACGCTCCCGGTGTGTAAGGACCTTAACACTGTGTTTTGATTTCTAACTACCTCCACTACAGTTTTAGCATTTTACTCCCATGTCTACTCTAAAGTGCTCAATACCACGACCATCTCCTTTGATGGTGCTTCTGCAGGAAGATATGAGCCTTTAGGCTGCCTCCGCATTTAATACTCTACAAACAACTTTTTTTATGGCTCCTTTATGCCTCTATGAAGTAGTGGGCCTGCTTCACAAGTGATTGAAATGGCTATAAATATGGCTGTGCCTGCACTGTGTCGAGCGACTCTGCACCTCGTTAAGTTCGTCCAAAAAAAAAAAATCTGAGGCCACTTATTCTTTAATTAAAAGGCGAACCCAAAGAGGCTTGCCCTTCCACTTGCATTAAAAGCTTTTGATTATGCAGTCAGTCATGTTTAATTCACAGCATATTTCAGTGTCAAAAGATACATTGCACAGTCATGAAATATTGAGAGGGCCCCTAGAGGCAAAGATCGCAAGCTTGCTCTCTCAAAAAGATCAAAAAAATGAGATAACACACCAGCGCACATCCAGGGCAGCGGTGTACTGTATCTTCTTGATCCTCTTATCTCCTTGCCGCAACGCAACAACATACTCCATCGACAGAGCGGGACCGGCACGGACGCCAACGGAACTAATGCTCACAACATGGTCATACAGGCACATGCACTCACAAAACACACATGGACTGCTGGGGGGCTCTGACACTGATCAAGCTACAGTGTGTCAGACATGCAAACAGCATCGACTTCCTGCAACTACAGCTGCTCTTTTGGTTCGAATCAGATGCAAATGAGACGTGATGAAAGCAGTGTGGCATTTGCCCGCGCTCGCAGGAAATATCATCGCATCAATCATAGAACAAAGATATAAAAGCCATGACGCTGCAGAAATTGCAGCTGAGGACAAGATGAGAAAGAGTTAACCGGCGTGCAGAAAACTTGCCACGTCGTCACACTTTGGCTTCAGTCAACACAATGTAGAACAAAATAAAGTTGATTTGAATACTATCAAAAACACAAATGCACTGATTTGACTAGTGTTTCCCTGATACCAGCTCCAATACTTAAGCTTATCCAGCGCTGATTTATCCCAAATTTAAAGTCTCTATCCAAAGGATCACTCGCTCTGATACATGCTGTGTAAGTGGCCTGATGTTTGTGATGGTAATCAAATCAAAACTCTTTCAAAATGCAACTTTTACTGAAGCACTGGAAACATTGAGGGAACGCTCCAACTTCTCCTACTGATGCTCTGCATGGTCAATTTAACCGTCATGTGTTATGCATGTGAGTAATATTCATCTAATGCACATTAATAAAATGCATTTGTATAACATTTATATCCATATAATCAATATAAAAATATTTATATTGTGACCTATATGTGCTCTGAGCCTGAGTCCAATCAATCAATCAATCAATCAATCAATGCGAATTGAGCTGAAGGATCTCTAGTTTCAAAATGACCTCCTAACAAAAAGTGAGGAAAAAGTCTAAATTTAGCTATAGTTTTTAATTTTTTGTTGCTTTTGCTAACAAGCTACTGTCAGCACTTGTAGTTTCCCGCCCCTGGATTCAGGTACAGATGCATTTACTCTGACAAGAGTGTTAACAGTAGCTTGCACGTCAGCGTTAACTCATCACAGCGAATGAACAGAGCAGAGCAGAAGACTGAATCAAATGTGTATCGGTCACGACTGGCTGATATCCAATCTGCTTAATAAGGTCAGAATCAACGAGTCGTTGGATCGGATCAGTGCATCCCTAAAGGAAACACAAGTAACGTGTTCACCCGCAACACGCTCATGTCGTAGTTGTACAATAAACCGAGAAGAGGCGATGACAGACCCTGCACGCATTTCACCCCAACCTTCAAACATCCAACAGCAGGAATATCTGAAGCCTTAATGTGTGATTCAATTATTTATTTTAGTGAAAATATGAATCTATTTTACTGCAGCCAACAAATGCATAAAAGAGCTCTTACTTATAATCCATGATTTTCTATTCAGTGTAAATGATTAAAAACTCAACTGCAAGGACTGAGAATCACAGGTGAAAGAAAGGTGAAAGGAAGAATGTGTTTTTTTAAATGTTTAATTTGCCTTACGAGGATAAATGTGTTGCTTAACCTTGATGTTAGTGATGATCGATACTGAAATATCGATACCTCCGATACCAGATCTTTATGCTCTAAAATCGATTCTCAAACCAAAATATTGATACTTTTGATATTTCAGTCATTTGTGGTAAAATATATCATTAACAGAAACACAGTGGAAAATAACTAAACTACTGACGTCTTGTCTAAATGACATGTGGTTGGTGGGAACTACTTTTCCTTCCACCTGGGTAAGTGCTCAGTCAGTCAGTCAGTCAGTCTCAGTCTGTAGACACAATGGCAGAACGTAAACTGAGTCACGTGTGGAGCTATTTCAGCTTCAGATTGTGTTCTCTGTTTGGTTTTCCTGTTGTTAGTTCTGCTATATTGTAAATGAGGCCACTATCTCAATATTCTTAGCTTAAAATAAATAAATGAACAAATTACTCTGATGTCTTGCATTCTTTATGAAACTATGTTTGGAAAGACACTACTTTTTTTTTATATAGATTTACCAGACACATTAGGTGTATTTGCACAAAGTATCGGTATCATATCGGTATCGCCGATACCAGCCTGAATTTTACTCTGTATCGGGAAGGAAATCGGTTGTATCGAACATCTACTACTACTTGATGTGGATTTCAAGGCATGTCTCCAGCCTCCTTCCACACACCTTTGAGTATCAAAATAAATGCAGCACATATCATTTTTACAAGCTTAATACAGATAATCTCTCGATTCAACTCATCCTCTTCGAGAATCGCACAATGACGTGTCTGATGTGTTTTGGTTGAAGGCATTAAAGGAACGATTCAAGCTGTCTGTGTCGCACAAGTGAATCACAATCGTAAGGTTAAACTGTTTAAATTCATGAGGTGGTTAAAGAAATGACTTTTTTTTTTTTTTTTTGTTACAGCTAAGTAATTTCACCACTGCTGCTTTATCCATTCTACCTCATGTAATCCCCGGGGTTGATTCATTCAACAGATAGATCTGTGGTAAGAGCCAATCTCCACATGCTCTGCTCTTTTCACAGAAACAAGCTGATCTAAAGGCTTGCTTCCCAGAAACCTCCTCGGAAACCATGTGTGAAATTGTTTTCAATCTAGACTGTGTACATTGACAGCGAGTAAGTAGGATTTTTTTTTTTTTTTTTGGAGGGTTCACAACACAGATTACACCTGTCTCTATCGCTAACATGATTGAGATGTTAAGAAGAGGTGAGCAGAGTCAACTGTAGCTAAAGCGGGTATTAAAACACCGGAAGACAAAAGTGATTGATTTTGTCATGTCTCCCAGTTTATTCAAAACCTGACTGTTTTAGAAAAGGGCATAAATTCATCGAGGTGGAAACGGGGCTTTTTGAAAGGTTGCTGTGAAGGTCAGAGGAGCTTTTCATAAGACTGCTCGTTCTTTCTGAGCTCAGTGTTGTGGAATATTTATTGTCTGAGCATTCCTAAACATAATAGAATATTTATGAAAGCTATTTCCACCTGCTTGGATAGAACTGATATTGACCTCACTGTAATCTATCTATAGGGGTAGAAAGACCCCAGTGGGAGTTACCATATATACTGTATGTGTGTGCAAGGCAGAGATGGAGGTCAGGGTAGCGCACATGTTTTTCTAGGTATGCCTTTGATTTTGCAAACTGCTAAGATAATGAGGTATAGCAGTTATGATTCACATTGGCTCAGTTGTTAAAGGAGAGAAGGATTTCTTCTTCAGATACATTTGAACGTGACAGAACATCAGAAATTTGTCTATATATTACATCATAATATATTGGTTCTGCAACCTTTTACCGCTAAGTAGAACTTTGACAGGCTGCTCAGGTTATGAGAAATTGCATGAAAATGTAAACATGATATATTAGAACGTTGTATTTTCATTTACTGTGGTCATTGAAATCTTGAAATTGTGAAATAGTGACATCCTATTTTCAAAGCTGTCTGGCAGTCAAATGAAAATCCACGCAAGGGTCTGACAATAAAAACACCAGGTGCGTGGCTGTTAAAGGGTTAATATTAGTGGCTAATATGGAGACAAACAATCCATCCAAATTATATTTCAACAGCATTATCTGAGTTCCCCTACAGGTTTTAACTCATTTAGATTTTACCAGTTCATCTGGCTCATCCCAGGTCTGACCAACACCCCCACATGAAACCCACAACACAAGTCAAATATGAGCTTTTCAGTGGGAGAAGTGTCTGAAGAAGACAGTCCAACCAAACCATAGGTGCTTTTTTTTTGGTATAAAAAAAGAGGAGGATTAAAGACGAATGAATATTGTGCTTGTATTTGACAGGTGGTCAGAGGGAGGACTCGGATGAAATGGAGCGGATTCAAAATGAGATTGCACACCACAATCTATCAAAATGGTCTTCAAATCCATTTTTCCCGAGCAATTGTGCGGCGCAGGAAATAGCAGGCGTTTGAAAACTGCTCTGTGCTGAACTGCCTAAAATGCATGCAGTGTGTTTGGTTCTCTAACAATCCAAAAAACATGAGGTTTGGACCGGCATCCAAAGCCTTCCCTCTCCATGTATGAACGCCAGCCTACTAACGTTTGGCCAGCGGCGTTCTGAATGGGAACAAGTGGAGATAGTGTGGAAATAGAAGTCAAACAGTCCGGGGTCTTGCCCCTAATCCCTAAATTCCATCACTGAACATCCTTCAAACAATTTACATAAGCAAAGTCTTGGACTAAGCTCTTTTAGTTCATGCACTACACTTATCCTCTAAAGTCATCCACTTTGGGCTAAAGTCATTCGGCATATATAGAGAGACAAAACAGCTCCTGATCCTGGACTCATGAGGAGCTGAGGCTATTCTATCTGACCCGGCCGTGTAGAGTCTGCTGATTGTTCCAGCGGCTTTAAGTCAGCGTGGCATTGGCCCCCGGGAGGTGACACACACGCTCTTCCTCAAAGGCCACAAACAGGTGAGGAGACTTTATTTGGCTCTGGCCAGAGGGTGTCTGTCTGCTGACACGTAAGCAGCCGCGTAAGGACCCCTGCACCAAGGCCGATGCAAACGCTCGCCGACTTCTGCATCTGCACACACACACACAGACACACACACACTTCGTCCTCTCTCCCCCTCCGTCTCCCACGTGCATGCACACACACACGCACACCTGGAATGAGTCAGGGCTGAAGAGGAGCAAGAGGTAGCAGCGAAGGACAAACTTTCCCTCAGGTGCCCGACTGTCACGGCAGCAAATGGGCAGCTCAAAACAATAGACTTGCACCCTTCACATTAAATCTCGTCAGAATGTTTCGTCCCGGAGCAGCAACAAATACAAGTTTGTTGTTTGGAGCAGTGATATGACTAACGGGGTGACAAACTAAATTATGTATATCATTCATGTTAAGAAAGATATATTCATGCATTTGTTTATTTTCGTACAGGCTGATGTCTGAAATTCATGTATAAGAGTAAGGCAGAAATGAACTGGTGGCCTGCAATATCAGTGGGGTTTGTGTATTTAGTTATATAGCACAGGGCATTATACTATATTATTATTATACCACATATTACTATTATTAATAGTAGTAGTATATTACTACTATTATTATTATATGTAGTAGAGTGCAGTATATATAACATTACATTACCATATTATTATATTATACATGTACATGTATGTTATACACTTGGATGTTATACACTGTATATGCTATATACGTTATACTACTACTATATGCTATATTGTATTATTTTATATTATATTAATATATTATATTACCATAATGCACTCTACCATTACCATATCCACTGCTGCTATTATATGTACACACTCAGGTACACATATGCATATTTTCTTCAGTTCTTTTACAAGTGCCTATTTTTGATTCAAATTTCTGTTATCTCTACTGCCTAATTTATTGTGTCTATTCCTAGATTTTATACTTTGTATTCTATATTTTTTAACAGTGCAAAATATGAGAAGCGATGGAGATGTAAGTTTCCCGCAGGGAACCTCCCAAAGGGATTAATAAAGTACTCTGTCTGTCTGAATTTTTTTTTTTTTCATTTAGATTTTTTTTTTTTTTTTTACATTTTCTTGTTTTGTTTTAATGTTATCTTGTAATGCATATGTCTATAATGTTGAGACGACCTTGAGCAAACACTTGTGTACTGCAACTGCATACAATGATAAGAAAATATAGCATCTGTGTGACAACAATAGGAAAAAGTACAAGTCCACTCATCAGATACTGCAAGAAAAAAACATCCCAGTAAAACCTGATGTATAGCTGTACTGTATTATATATTGCTTGTATTGTGTATAATATGACTATTGATACATTTCAGTATTGTGTGACAGCACAATCTGAGCCGCAGCTTCAGTACGTCATCTGAATCTTCCCTGTTGTCATTATTTACAGTGTTAATAAAGCTTTTCTAATGGCCTAGTTGACTGCTGCTCCTCAGCTGTGTGTAATCCATCAAAGAATGATGGATTAGAGTAACACACACACACACAGAAAAACATGGATCTATGCCAAACACAGATGCTATTATGCAAAAAAATGTGAGACACTAAGATTAATAATTCAATCTTTTAATAACGGCACACAAGATTGTTTTAAATGACAAATGCTTTTTATTGTCGTAATATATTCTCACACCCGCTATCGTAGCGCAGACAAACATTTGCCGCACACACACACACACACACACACACACACACACACACACACACACACACACAGCGCCTCTCAATATAATCTTATCTTAAATGTCAACTTCAGCATCAGCCGTGGGAGGGGCTCTTTCCCAAACTGTCATCACTGTGCAATCGAGCAGAAGGAGGATATGCCTCTAGTAATAATGAGAAATGTATTTACAGTATTTGAAATATGATCATCCACGGAGGATTTTACTCGTCTGAAATATTCATCGAGGGTGTTCCATTCATCTGTCTCACACTCCATCATACACTCAACTGTGAACCCAACTGCCTCACTGGGGGAAGCCATTCACTCCCAGTCCAGAGGAGCCACCTCAGCCCTTTAATGACTGACATGACCTCTTGGTGGTCCTCTTATATTTCATAGTGCTTCTTACCCTGTGAGACCCCGGGAAGTGGGTGAGTTCAGCCTGTCAGGGAGTTTGGTTCCTGAGTTGTTGCAGCAGCACTGAGCCCTACAATATGTAGCGTATTTGGTATCGATCCACCTCCCGAACTCGCTCCGGCTGCTTCCCCCAACAGAGAGGAGACGTTCCAAGAGGCTGTTTTTGTTGCCACAGGCAGTCGCTGACTTGACTGTTAACACTCCAGACTCCCTGGTCTAAGCTTGCGGATGGTGAGCCCACACAGCAGCGGCCCAACGTTACCTCTTCAGGCTCAGCGTGACTGGGCCTCAGGCTATCAGACGGAGCTATTAGACACTTTGCAGGCCTGACTTTAAGAGGGGGCCCCACTATTCCTACTCACATTGCTCTTTCATATCATGATTGAAAACAACTCCTTTAAATTTCAAGTCTTGGTTGTGACCTGGACAGACCTGCTATTGGTAGTTGGCAACGGCAATACTGGTTATTCCATCAGTCCACCAGTCGGTCCATCCACCCATCTAGCATTCCTAATTCTCTTTGCAACCTTCTGAGCTGTCGTCTAATGCAACAGTCAGGTCTTATATAACTCATACTGTCTTCTAGGCTAACTGAGATTTTCAATGAAAGCCAAGTTAGGTTGCAGTTAAGCACGTGTCTAAAAGCGTGTGATTAATAAGCTGCAATCAATTAACCCAGATGTGTTTGTTGAAGCTGATCTGACAAAAGTCACACAGCCCTACACACTACACACACACACACACACACACACACACACACACACACACACACACACACACACACACACACACACACCTCGCTGACTCAGTAGAAAGGCTGAACGGACACACTTGCCAGAAATTGATCAATGCGGCCAATAACTAATGGAAATAGGCTCTTGATAGGAATCTAATGGAAGCTCACTTAAGCAATTTATACTTAAACATGCTATTACATGCTGTTCCTGTAAAAGCTGCCTTTTACTGGGGGACGGCACTTACTGTGGATTCCTGTAGCTATTCCCCCGCGGCTCAACAGACCTCCCCTGAAGTCGGTCAGAGGGGAGGAGAAATGGATAACCTTTCTGCAGACAAATGGAAAACTGCTGCCATCTATCACATCTTTAATTGTAGTATCCAACATTTGCTGAATTTTACTTACTAGAGACAAATACATTTTACATTTACTATTAGACCGGATTCAAAGTCTTGAAAATTTCACCATGCAAAAGCTTCACATCACATGACTGCATCCTACTTGTTTACCTGAGGTCTAAATGAGCATGAATGTGTTCATTTTGGAAAATAAAAGCTCCGTCAGAGACCAACAGGCTGCCAGATTTCAGTCTGGAAAAACAAGCTCTGAATCGATGGAGCTCGGCAGGTGGAACTCTCGACAAATCAGCGAATTAACGGGGAGCAAGTTGCATGATGATGCGACGTGTCTCAAAACTCGTGAACAACTTTTTAATCTGCTCAATTCAACTCTAAATGAAGCGTGACTGTGTAACTGCATGGCCTATTTCTCACTTCAAATTTATTCAGATATGCTCCTCTGACTCAGGAATAAAAAAGGCTGCCTATAAAGTTAAGGGGTACCCAATTTCTTGAAATGATTGCAGCATGGAGCTTTATAATATATGATGTGATTGAGACATTTATACAGTACTCCACTATGAAATTGTATGATCTGTAATACCAACACTACAAACAAGAATATATACATATCTACTCTCTGCACAAACTCCAAAAACTGTCTTGTTATCCACAAAGTCTTGGGGAGGATGAAACCTCATTAAAGGGACAAGAGTTGCATGAGACAGCAGAGAAAAGCTTTCTTAAAGCCAGCCTTTGAAGTTGAAGTTGAAGCTCAGTGTAACACACACACACACACACACACATGACAGATAAAGAAAAAAGTTTGCATATGGGAAAAAGCATACGTTCAAACACTATATACCACAAAAGCACACAGGACGGCGTCGACTGCCACACAACAGCAGCTAAACAACAGCTAAATAAATGCTGCTGCCCGGGTGCCTTGGGAGCAGAGCCTAGAATAAATGACTCGACATCAAAACCCCTCACATCTTCCATATCCCCGCAGACTCTTCACCAACACACCCACCCAACCAAACAACCAACCAATGGAACAAAAGTATTGTGCTCCTCACAGAGGCTGTTCATTAACAGCTTGTTTGTGTGTTTGTGGCACCCTCCACTTCAAAGCCTCATCTGATTCCTCCCACCATCAGCCAGAGAGAAAATAAGCCTTTGTCAAAAAAAAAAAAAAAAAAAAAAAAAAGGAGAAGGACAGGCGAGCATCATCCACGAGTTACGAGTCTGAGTAACAAGCAGACCGGCCTTGCAAATCCAAAAAACCCAGACAGGCTTTATAATGAAATGCTGACCCGAGAATGAAGGGTCAAGTTGATGAAACCTGCCGGCCTTATCTGTGCTCCAGCAGATAATGGAGAGAGCAGACTGAGTGGTATTTCAAACCATATTATGGTCAGTAAAACCTCCTGCACAAAAAAAATCACTCTTAAAGTCTTCCAGTAAATCAGCTCCAAAGTTGTAGCTAGACGGACTGATTGATAGATTATGTACTGTAGATGGACACGCGCACACAAACAGAGGATTAATCAGGACGGCGCTTCCCTCATCAGCATCATTTGACATTGTGAGGATAAACACCACCCCCTGCTGGTGGCTGTCCCGGCCAGGTGTTGAGGGAGCTATTACAGCCCGTCGGAGACAGCTTGAGGCACAGGTGGCAAAACAAATATGGATGCTGTGCGGCCCCGAAATGGCCAGTCACACTTGAGGAGAATGACAACTTCATTTGTCATCTGGAGAGACGGAGTAACGAGCGTCTCTCCTCACCTTTCGTTCCGTCTTCATTAGCCCGGTGTGACCCGCAGATGGGGAAAAGAGGGCGAGAAGACGAAAGGCAAAGAGGAGCGATGCATGCAAAAAGCAAAACCTGATGGTTTAAAGTGAAGGTCGTGCAGAGGCGGCTCGAGACGACTGTGGGAACGGAATAAAGGGCCTAACCTTTCGCAGGGATTTGGAGCCTGGTCGGTTGGTTGAAGGTTGCTCCGACGTGAATGTCAAACAATTACAAGCCAAATGATCCACATTTACAAAGACACGCAAGAGCAATCCTGTGTTGTCATGCCAAGCCATTTCGCTGGCGTGTACAGATTTTCAGCAAAGATTAAATCCTTTGTGTTTCAAATAAACGCTGATTGAAGATTAGTTACGCCGGGGGAGGACATGCCCCAGTGCAACCCACCGAGCGAAGTGCACTGAAGTCATTAAAGAGCCAAATTTAACAGAAATCATTTGTTGTTTTTTTTATTAGGTCACGGCATTTATCTGCCTCCGAACCCACTGTCCTCCCCGTAATGCTGATATCTGTATGTGACACGAAGCCTTTCCAGATGATAATCTTCTTAAAAACATCCGCTTAAACAAGCATATCTGGAGCATAAGATATAATCTGATTTGGTAACATTTTTGATTTGTAAATAATTACAACCACTCATCTTCATCAAGGCAATCATTTTCGTGCAAATCGTCCAAACAGAGGAGGAGAAATTAGACCGTGTGTGTGTGTGTCTATATGTGTTTGCATGTTAGCAGTTTGAATCAGGAAGGTGTGTAAATCTTTTTTTTTTTTAAACATCCTTCAGCATATTTTTATATCAATGACAGCCAAGCTTTGGGAATATGATTTTAGCTAATTGGTGGAGATGAAAGAGGTAGGATTTCTGATGACAAGGGGATTCGCTGAAGAGAGAGAGAGGGGATGTGTATTGTCTCAAAAATAGAGCCTTAAGCTGCACACTTGCAGTGTAGACAAAATAGATTTCCTGTCAGGCATCGTTCTTTTCAAGATCTATACAGCTTACCTCCATTAGCCTTTAACTGTTACTTATACAATAAATATGTAAGGGATTACATTCTCCTCCGTTAGCAGTTCTCAAAGTTTAAAAAGACACATGCCGGTCTGGATTTGAGAGCTCGACCTAGATGGACGTTTGAACTGATTTATGAATAAATATTGTTAGAGGGACAAATGAAGGATGAATCTTTGCCTCATAAGAATAAAAGGTTGGATGAATGGCTTTAAAGTTGAACTTTTGAATGTGTTGGTCGGGTTCATGGTGACGTTTTTAATCTGATTCCTATTTGAAATTCAGCCATTTTCGTCCTTGTGGAACAGTTACAGGAAGCTACACACAGGTTGATACAGTCAGACACTACTAATACATTTGTGCACAGGAAATGAGTACTATCAGAGTGTTTTTTAAGCAAATAAAATGTTGGTTTAGAAGATTTAAAGGGACCATGTGGAGTTTTCCTGTAAACAAAGTTATGTTGACGTTCATTGTTCTCCGACAAAATGGCCGTCTTTTAAAACCGCTGTTCCATACAGCTACTAGTGTTCAAAGGTAACACTGTGATTGACAGTCTTGCATGTTTGCAGTTTGCTCTATGAGAACCTTAAAGAAGCAATTAAAGACAAACGCATTCAAGAAATCTTCAGACAAAATTCCTCTGTCGCGACCACAGTGAAATGCTGCATCGTCCATTAACGCTCAGTGGACTCGGTCTTGGCCGGCTTCCACATCATCAGCTGTATTTCAGCCAGTGTTGTTCCTAAAATGAATCAGTTTGAGACTTTATGGAAGGATTTATGTGTTTACAGGACCATGAAATCAGGGACAGAAGCACAGTCTCCTCTACTATCTCACAGGTAAACCCACATTTTGCGAGCTCCCCCCCCATCTGGCGCTGAGTCTCATTAAATGAACAGACCTCAAAGTCAAAGTGCGATATGTGGTTTCAGCCGTGTGTTTGATGGTCAATTTTACAATAGCCATTAAACTACTCCTTGTTTTATGGATAGTGAAGATATGCAGCTTCATATTTTGCCTCCGCCAAACATCAAAGCTGTTAAAGCAAAGAAAAGACAGTTACCTTTTCCACCCACATGTTTTGTGCCTCTGTCAGAAAACGGCCTGTCCGACTGCAAAGCTGCACGGATAAGCTGAGAGGTATCTTTTGTCTGGGTGATTTCATACAAAGACGCTTATCTTCTCAAGGATTCCCCCATCAAGTTTTAGGTGCATTATGAAACTCATAAGCCTGTTGAACTGTAATCTGTCAGGTAAAGGCAAAACAAATATGGTGATGAAATATGTGATGATGATTCTACACTAAATCAACATCTGAATGTGTTTTCTTTACAGACAAACAGCAAGACATCTTGGGAGTAATATTCATGTTTGGGATGAATCCTGGTGACTCTGGTGAAGCCTGGACTTCTTTTGAAGCATCATGACCTTTGCATTTTTGGTTTTCAGTGACATGTGTTGCCAACTATTGAATGGATTGCCATGAAGCTTTGCACTCATGGTCCCCAGCCAATGAACAGCTTTGACAGCCCTGACATTGACAGCAATGATTATATGACAGCAAATCAATGTCATTGATGCTGTTAAATATTTTAAGATGGATGATGATTGACTGAATTTTCCTCTGACACCACCATGTTTTGAATTTGTCAGTGCAAAAAAATGAAATTGTTCAGATCAGCATTTCCAAGCAACATAATATAAAAATAAGATGTTGTTGTCCACAAGGTGTAAACATGTATTTAACCATTCAGGACATTGGATTTAACTGGCAAAGTGACAATAATGACGCTACTACCAAATGGTTGAATAACAAGCCAACACAAGAGAAACCAAAGTGTTGTAGAGCATCGTCAAAGATGAGCAGGTCACCACCTTGATGACAAAGAAAGACAGAAAGAAAGAAAGAAAGAAAGAAAGAAAGAAAGAAAGAAAGTTGTGGGTGGGTCAGCAGTGCTGGAAGGTTTTAATGGGCAGCAAAACACCGTTCTTGACCCATTTATGCTTTGTACTTGTAAAAGATTTCCATTGAAAACATGGTCCACAGTAGGAAGCTTTTGACTCTGAGGAGATTATCCTCATATTTCTTATAACGGTTTCCCCAACTCGCTTCAGGTTGATGTGTGTCAGTCACCTCTAATATGCACATGAGAGCCCCTCTGATGACTTCAGAGATGTTTCTTTTTTTTTCTTCCATTGTAGGTTTCAAAAGTTAATTCTGAAATTGAAGTGTAACGGAGTCAGCTAAAAAAAGCAAGAGTCTTTTTTTTTTTGTTCCCCCGTCTGAGTTTTCAGAATTGCTCTGGGGAAGACTTTGTTTATAGTTGAGAAATGACTGAGAATGCAAGCACTTAATGAGCGAGAAAATGGAGGCTTCTCAGCGAGAAAATCTCAAGTTGAGGGACGTGGGTTTGTCCCATACATCCGTCTACAGGAAGTCAGAGTCTATAGGATTATGTGCTTTCATTTTATTGCGAGTGCATGATTCCAATATATAATAAAAGAAAGACAGAGCTTTATTAAACGTGCATGTTTTCCATCAGATGCTGTTGACTTGTTATGGATGCTGTTATTAGATTTGTTGTCAATCTTCACTTTACAATATGCAGCTCTAACCAAAGGTGCACAGGCAATCACGATTACAGCTCCACCCTTCGAGGCCACGCACGTGCTAACCTTAATATTATAGAGCAGAAAATAAACGTGCCATAAACTCTACCCGTGCAGATTTCTCTAAAGCTCCGATCTCCTCTGCTTGGGTGCAGCTCAAAGGGCAGAGTGGATGAATAATGAATGGAGCCGATTATGAAGATTAGTGCTCATCATCAATAGAGCTCCAACAGTTAGGACTAAAGTTCGATCGTTAATTTTCACCTGCGGCGGATTTAAAGTGAACCTTTGTGAAGCGACTTTAAAGAGCACAAAACAACACAGGGGTGTTAACTGTGACCTGGCAGTTCACCTGGTAGAGCGTATACCATGAATTAAGAGTCCTTACCTGAGCAGCTCGATTTCAGGCCTTTGCTGCATCGCCCTCACTTTCTCTCCTGCCTCTCCTCTCCCTCTCCATCTAAGATAAATAAAGCAGAAATGCCAAAAAAAAATTATCTAAAAAGAAGATGTTAATTGCCTTTCAACTTTCCCTGGTGTGCAATATTTACAAAGAAGCTTCAACAAGAACCTATAGTAACCTCTTTCACAGTTAGAAACTTAGTAAGATAAACCTGTATTAACCCTATATCACTGAACGTATCATATATGATACATGAGTTTTGGAGGCTCCTACATCATCAGTGAGCAAAATAAAAAGGTTGTGAAGCACAAAATGAGCCAAAATAAATGAAGTCTTCCTCCTCCACCTGCCAGTTCTGTTGGTGGATTTCTCATTGCTTATACAAAGTAATAATAATAAACAGTGGAATAAAAATACAAATCTGTCCTTGTTTGGAACTAGAATGACTAATTTATTACATGTTTTTGTTTTAATATGTTTTTGTTGAAAGAAATGAAATGAAATTTTTGAGTCTCAAATGATGATGTCTCAAATATGATAAACATTGAAACTCATATATGGAAATTGATATTTATTATTTCAATTATTTCATGGTTCAGGCTTTACAGGGTTAAGCTAACTTATAAACTTATTATCAGCACCATGTAATGTTTTTTGCCTTTTTTGCATTTTGACTTTTTCGGTGCTCCTCCAGACACATAACATGACTTCCTTTTCAACCCAGTATTAGAACAGTTTGTTAAATAGTCACAAAATGGTAATGTATAGGATTCGCGCACAAAGGCACCAACTGTCCATTGTCTTGATGCTCTGCACAACCTTCAGATGTAAAAATTTGTTTCCATGTGCACAAATTCTATAGAACAAATTTTGCACCTATAAACTTTTTTCAGCATTTAACTGAAGTCACCATCTTTCTCTGTGATACTATGTTTGTGAGCGTTGTGATTCTTTTGATTATTCTGTCTTTAAGTCATTGTTGTGCTTCTCACATCTTTCTCTGTGTAGCCTCTTTGCAGGGAAAGTCTCAAAATAGTTATACTCCATAATCTTTGTACATTGTAAATGCTGTCTATTAAAATGCAATGACACTGAAAAAATAATAAATAACAAGAGTACGGAGCCTTAACTGCCTTTCTGAATTTGTAAAAGCCGCACTCTTTGTTGTGTTTTTTACTGTATTCATAAGGGCACAAGTTGACATGTGACTGACGAATCTTTGTGTTTAGTTCTTCAGTTGTGCTGTGCAACAATAACGACATTAACAACATCAAGTCTGACAGTGACGAAGATGATGATTCCTCTTCATCACCTCATTGTGACCTTTTTTAATATTATCTTTTAATTGGAGTGTTTTTTTTAAAACATACAGAAAGGGGCTGACACTTTGTTCCTCTGACAGCTCACGAAGAACCAAACTAAAAGAAAGCAAAGACCAAAGGATCGAGGATGAAAACCGACTCCGATTTCAGACATTGAAAGAAAGAGGTTTTGTAGATCAAGCACTTGGATATGCAATTGGTTTATTCTATTGATGAGCAGCCTACAAACTGACGCTGGTGATTTAAAATTCATTCTCTTCTTTCGTCTGTCTTTTAAACAAGTGTGGAGGTTTCAAGTCACTTCAAGCCTTTTTTTTCTTAAGTGTTTGAAAAAGCTTTGTAGGCTTCTCATCGCGGCTACGTATGTGCATGGAAAATGCCATTTGGTTGCTGCCTCTGACAACAGCCTTGTAATTATCCCATCATTACCAGCACACCGATAATCGTGGCGGCATTTGTGCCATTTGAATCTGGCATGACTTTCCTCCTCTTCAGCAGACAGTTTGTGAATTTCTATTTTCCTTATATATTCTTCTTCTTCTTCATATTTGTTATGGAGAAGAAGTTCCTGTAGAAGTAGATCTGACTCATGTGACAGCAAACACGACTGCGGTCGCTCCGAATAGCAAAGACCCTTATGAGCCTCCCCAATCAGACGATAATGAATGGAGCAATTAGCAGTGATTATTAAGTGCTTTGTGAGGCTTCTCTCTGCCAATTTATCATGCGAGCATGTTCGATTTATCAGACCACCTCCAGACATGTGATGATGACAGGCAGCCACATATAGCACATACCCGCCGCACATGGAGCGAAGGATGGCTCCAAGGGTGCTGAGCCCTTGTCTGTCTGTTATGATGACGCCAATCTCACATCACCACGAGACAGGAAAAGGTTATAGAATTCACTCACTAAAGCAAGGTGAACAATAGGGATGAGCAAGTACACCACTATCTGTATCTGTATCTGTTTAACCATCTACATTATCTGTATCTGTATCTGTACTCCGAGTGGGCGGGGCCTAAGCCGGAAGTGAGTGAAGAAATGGGTGAGGCTTAAAACTGTACATTATTTTAAGTCTGAAATTGAAATTGATATTGATCAGAAGTTGCTAATAAACTGTATTCAAAGCCAATATACAGTATATCTCAATAATATTTATAATATTTTCATGAACTGCAGAGAGAAAGTTATATGTGGTTATGTGTATAAGTGCTCTGTAAGACTGTTTATTTTTAATGATCTGTGTGAACTTCATGATTCATGCAAACATCCAGTGATGGCAAACAGGGAAATCATATGTCAGCCTTGTTCACTGTATTCTTCTCAAAAGCACCGCGTTCAGTGCGAGCAAGGTTTTTCAACTGACTTTATATCACCAACCAAACTAAGAGCAAGCAGACGGTTTAAAAAAAAAAAAAAAAAAAAAAAAAAAAATCCGACCTGAGCAGAGACACTGACCGACGCGACGCGAGCCGTTTTCAGCTCTGTCTTGTCAAATGCACCGTGTGTATGCTGGGAGAGACGTGCACAGACGTGTCTGTGTAGGGAGGGGCGGGCGCTGTGTGTGACTGGCCAATCATAGAGCGCGAAGACAGTCAGTTACACATTGAGGATTTTCCTTCAGCACGAACACAGATATTGACGGATTTTATTCGTATCATAATCATATTCGTCCAAAATGCTTTATCCGTAACGGATACTCGTCTGAAAGGAGTATCCGGCTCATCCCTAGTGAACAACACACATGACAAAAACACAACGTGGCCCATGTGATCTGCCAAATGAGCCTTGTTGATTAGGACTTATACGATCACGCCGTCCGACAAAATATCTTATTGATTCAGTCATAGCTTACACGTCCGCTGCATGCACGCTTCATTACGTTACTCAAACACCCTATGAAGGCTTCATCAGGTCCCTCCAGCCCTTTGTATAATTCATGTTGACTGTTTGCTTCTGCAGACCCACTGCAGAGTGTCAAGGTCGTTCTGGTCCGAGCTGTGACCCAGAATGGCCGTCTGTCCCGCAGGATAGACGGGTGTTTGTTTTGGAGTGCCTGTTGTGTTTGAGCAGGACGGGGGGGTGGAGAGCCGATAACAGGTCGACCGGATGCGTCCGCAGAATGACTGATCGCCGTCCTTCCTCTTAAGGTAGCGCCGCATCTCCTCCTTCAAAATCAACTCGGTAGCGTCGCAATCTCATTTGACATCAGCCTCGGTGACCGGAGGAGAAGCGAAGGGGTGGTGGGGAGGGATTTTTGAGAGTTTGATGTAACCGCAGTGAATCAAGATCAAAGGCGAGCGGCGGCGGTAATGATACAGACTTGACAATCTATCAAGCGTCGTTGTCTGGCGGAGGCATATCGAACTAATCACTCTCCAAACCGTCCCTCATCGGAGCGTCGGCAATATCCTGCCCGACACATCGATCGCATTTAATGCCTCTCTAAGAACTTGCAAACTGACACTTTCTTATTTAAAATGTCAAAGCATTTCCTGCACAAATGCAAATAGCAGAGCGGTGTTCATAAAGGAAATCGATTTTTGGTTGTCACAAACTTCTGATCTCTTTCTGCTTAACAAAGAGTTTGGTGCTGAGCCAAGCCACTGCAGGAACACATGCTCAGATTTGCCAACTTTCTTGGGTAAAGTACTGGCTAAAACATGCGTGGAAGCCATTCAGCACATACCAGTTGATGAGGGCATGGCGTCATTTTGGCTTTATTAGCTCAGTGGGTTTCTGAGAGCCGGGGCAAACAGTCAAACAGAAGAGAGTGAATTCAGGTTGGGATTTAATGCACTTGGCTGAGTCTCTTATTCAGTGAAAGCGCAGATTGATTTAGCAGGTAGTGATTTAATCTCTTGCTCAAGGACAGGCTGATGTGACTGAAATTAAGCTTCGTCAAGTCGCTTGGAGAAACACAAATGCTGCTCTCATTCAAGCGGCAACCTCCGGTGCTGAAAAATGAAGCCAATGCGGAAGTGCAAAAAAGCTGCAGTTCCTCGAATAACCGCTAGAGCAGGCTGCAGAAGGGAGTCAATTACATTTGAGCCCCATGTTAAAATGTCCGATTTTACGACAGAAAAAAACATATTTACAGCCTGGTTCAAAACATGGCTCTAGTCTCATAAGCTGTTTTTCTACTCCATGACAACTCTGGAGGGGGCCAATTTTTTTATAAGGCGTTTGTTTAAAATATACAGCATACATCATTATGCACAATTCATAGCTGTCAATCTAAGTGGCGCCACTTTGATTGACAACTAGCCACTGACGGTCTAAAGGGCGTCACCCCGGCTAATTCTAGCCACTGAGTTTGGGAAAGAGATCGTCGTGGGGTTAGTCGGCTAGCAACGATATTTAGCATTTAACCTAGCTGGTTAGCCGTAGCTAGTTTGATTATTTCGAATAAAGCGCCTTTTTTCAGCCAATAGCGTTCATTCGACCCGCCTCAGCTCCGCCCTCGCTCCACCTCTTTGTCCATATTTGGAGTAACCGGAGGTAGGCTACCAAGATGGCTACGCACTACGATTTGCTTCATTTTTGCTCTTCAGAAACCTATGGGTGACGTCACGGACACTACGTCCATATTTTATACAATCTATGCTCTCATTAAACAACAGCTCGCACTTTCAAACGTGTCCTCAACAGCCCGAAAGCTGAACGACAGCCAAACTTGGAAAATATGGGAGGTGAGCTCCGGCTAAGCCCTGGGGGGGACCAGACCAAATCCTTACATTCAATCCTTGGATACACAGGTGAGCTGCAGAATTTCCATACCTCACGTACAAGTTTGGCACCACATTAAAAAGGTGGCGTCAGGATTTGTGCTGCCATGATTCACACCTGTCCATGAAGCTCAGTGGATTAAATACAGCCACTGGTCTTAATGTTCTCCTACTTCTCCCTCTGTTCACTTTGCTGCTGCTGTAATGACTGACAACACCTCAGTTACCACCCAAACTGACACATTGAATGATTTAACTACATTACTACGTTACAGATAAACTAATGTAATTCCCACCATGTTTGAGTGAGGTTGTGATTGAAGTTAAACCTGGTGTGATGCATCTTTAGGAACCACTTTTATTTAACTGTATGTATGTGTTAAGTTATCTATAATTGAATGCTGGCAGCACTTGGAAAAAGGACACTGAGGGAGGAAAAGTGTAATATGAGCAACATGACAGCGGCTGTGAGAATAAGAGAGAGCTATAGGGCTGGGAGGTTAGCGCGCTGGCAGAGGTAATCAATTTTTTACAATATCAAAGCCTCAGACAGGCATGAAACAGATATCAAACTGTTTCAGAAAGTGTCCACGGTGAGGGGAGCAAAAGGATAGAACGGTAAAAAAAAAAATTCTCAGCTTGGACTGCAAGATATATGCTGGTGCAGTCCTTACTAAATATGCTTGACCTCAATGATTTCTCTTGACTTCCTCCAGTTCCCAGTGGTGCAAAGATGAAGTGAAGTGTCGTGCTCCTTCTCTCGGCGCCGCTTTCTTAAATCTCTCGGCAATGAAAATCCAAATGGCTCAGTGACCATTTAAATATGTCTCAGCATCTGGACAAATAGCAGTTGACATTCGCGCACATGTGTTCAATGCAAACGTAACTGCGAGTTAAAGTGATTTTTTTCAAAGTCATAACAGTCGTAATATTAGTTTTTAATAAGTTTCAAAAGTTCCGCACTTTCAATTAAAAGTTGCAGCAACAGATTGTCGGACATGATTAAACTCTCTGTGAAGGTATATTCTTTGTACAAGTCCGAAATCCCATTTACATTTTCCTTGATCCACTTCAAAGGAGGCTTTTACTTTGATGAGTCTTAAGGAGTTTAAGTTCTTAAAGTTCACTGTGATCATTCGATTCTGACTTCTGCTTTGCTGCGTGCGGAAACATTAATAATGCATCTCGACGCATCATCTTTATTGCATCTCTGGGGAATTTGCATATATATTGGATTATCGTTAGATTATTATCACAGCAGCCGTCACCGCATTCATAATTAATGAGACACAAGTTGCAAAGTTTGTTGTGAGTCACATGACACCAGTTAAGAGATATTAGCTAACGTAGGGAGTTCGGTTCAATGTTGAATAAAAATTCTTTTGTCTGTTTGACCTCAGTTTTAGATGTCAAGTCATTGTGTTGCACTGGCATCATTTCTATATGCGATTTTCAATTTATGCTCAACATTTATAAAAAAAAAAAAAAAAAAAAGCACTCTTGGTTTAAAGTCTATCATATGGTATATAGACAGAGCACTGGTTGTTCTCTGCAGAAACACACACCAAAGTTCAGATGAGCAGCCTGTGTTTGCTAAATTAAGTGTGTATTTTCCTTTGAGAACATCCTGGAACGAACACAGATGCAAACCGTTTTCATTTCTGTCCTGATAAGTGAGAGGGTGTGAAGTTAAATAAGAGATCCAGCCAAGTTCTAAACTCAAATCTGAGGTGTCACATAAACAGACACGCTCGGCACGCACGCACAGGCTGAGCATGTTGTTATCTAGTTAGAGGTTACCTCGGTGCCGTTCGCTGCATCAGCCATCTGCGTCGGATAAACACGGGCCACAGGAACGCTCGAGTCGCCGAGCTCGTGCGACTGAAGTGAGGCGAGAGTTCACTTTGTTTTGAGATTGAGAATCAAAGAGCGTAAGTCGTTTCATATAAAACCTACAAGTGACGACCAGGACACTGAAGCTCGACAAGGAAACACACAAAGGTAGTTTTACATATGGATACAATATACAATACAGTATGGACATTTAATGTATGGGGACTATTTAATGACTATGGGGATTATTTCAACGTGCACATGAGCATGTGAGTTTTGTATTACAGCGACTTGAAAAAGTCCAAACCTATCATTTAACTTCTCCCAAAAGATGATTCAGGATGAAATCAAGTCATCCAGCACACTAAATAAAAATGTCACCAGTTCGTCAGAATCACTTTAAAATTCATATCAACTCAAAAATAGCAGTGGCTGAGTGACGCTGCCTTGAGGAAAACCCTGCAGAGCAAAGTGAAAGTGGAAGAGAAAGACAGCACGAACTGGCAAAAAATACCAACTGGGTGTCCCAGAACATCCTAATCCTCAGAGATTATGGCTCAGTATTAACTTGGTCGAGGTCAGAGTTCGGCCCAAACCGACTCCGAATTAACGCCTTTTCACCAGGAAGTGGGTCATTCAACTAAAGCCCCCGAGCACGGTCTGTGAAAAACATTTCAGCAGCAACATCATCATCTCTTCATTGGGTAAGTGAGCAAATAACACTGAAGTGCTAATTACACATTTGAGGAGTGGGACTTGGCTTGAGCCGGTCTCTCTCTGGGAAAATGAAAATCTCTTACAGGGCCACTCCATCTGAGTTTTGTAAATGGAAACTCCCACTCAGCTGTTAGCTTAAAAAGCAGTGACACGGGTTGTTATGTTTTCTTTCCCATGATTCAACTTACAGGGTTTTTAAGTAGGTTTCAAGTAGCCATCAAGTCGAAACCTATCAGGTCACATGGAAAGCATTTTAAGATGGTTGTACAAAAAGATAAGATAAGATGAGATATTATTAGTTTATATCAATTCCGTACCTTGTTAGTCCCACATCAGGAAATTATGTGATTGTTTAGATTTGAATACATAAGGTACGCAATTGATATAAACACCTCAAACAAACTTCACTTACTGCCTCACACACACACCAACACACACACAAACACACTACCTCTACTCTCTGGAACTATGGACAAATATGGACTTTTGATTATGGACAATACTTTTGGGTTTACAGTCAATACTTTTGGTTTTCATTTCAATATTTAAATTAAATTTACAATCTTAGTTTTAATTTCAATATTTAAATTAAATTTACAATATTAATTTAAAAATTTTTTTTAAGGAAAACTACCCGTCATTGTTCACCATTTCTCAACTATTTCTGTTATGTGCAATATTTTCTGTGTATTTATTCTATATTCCATATATCTATATTCACTTTTACATTTAATACCACTACTCAGTGCAATAATTCAACTTGCTAACTTTCTCTGTGCAATATCCTGTACATATCCTGTACATATCCTGTATATATCCTCATATTGATAACTTTTGTTCAGTATATATATATATATATATATATATAGCTCCCAGCACCTATATTTAAATTATATATTTTAATATCTCTTTTTTACATATTTTATATTTCCACCAACTGGCACTATTGTCGCTGACTCATTGTTGGAAGCCATTGCAACAGAGTTTTGCTACCCAACTTGCACTGCTGTAAATTTTGTAATGACAATAAAGGAAGTCTAAGTTACTTCCAGGAACTTTGAAACCAGAGCATTGCATCACTGCTGCTAAGGTTAAAACCAGCAGGTGATTTTACTGTGGTTTTACTGGGTTCATCGTGTTTGATCGTCTCCTCTTGTTGGGCAGAATAAGTTTCTCAGCTTTAAGTTTTTTTCTTATTACAAGGACCGAGAAGTTTTGTAAAGCACGGTGTCAAATTGGCTTTGTTTTAAAGTCAGCTTTGATCCGAATATTCTCTCTACATAAATGACACTTCAAAGACCCCACAGACAGGAGCACACGTAATGCAACCTAATGCAAGACCCTATTTCGACTTTCAAGACCTGTCTTCTTTCCCCTCTCTCTCTCTCTCTCTCTCACCACCCAAGGTTCATTGTAACAGCGGTGTGACAAACTGTCAGCAAACATCAAATCCACTGTGTGCTGCTGTGCGGTGTCAACAACACAGAAAGCTCCACTCGCCCACAATCCGTCAGCCGTGACGGAGGGACATCAAATAGCACAGTGGCTGCCACATTCATCAGAAAAAACCTGCGCGGTGAGACGACTGCTTCAGCCCACCTCTCTTCCTCCCACTGCTGTGCTCTCACCTTTATTCAGCCTGAGTAGTTGTTTTCCCCTCTCTGCGTGTCTGTCACTGCAATCACATGTGTGTGTATATGCACACGTAAGAGCGGAGGATTCGTCTCTCCGTTTCACCGCCGTCCCTGCCAGTTACAGTATCACGCCCAGGCACAGAATACTCACATCTTCCCATGTGTGCGGCGCCTGTTCCTGCACATGACAGGAGCCATTGTGTGCTATTTCATGAGTAGTCTCTCAAATGTCAAAAGGATTGTCGCTGTGTAATAGTGAGTTAAGAGCTCATGGGTGGAAGGAAACGACATTTTATCTCCAGAGCTTTCGAGACACCGCACTGTGTCTAAATGTGGAATCTGATGCAGCACACTGTGACTTCTTTACATTTCTGATTTCGCTGCAAAAAAAATAAAAAAAAATAAATCTAGCTCACATTGTTGTGTTGGTCTTGTAAGTGTGCTTAAAATCAACAAATTGTTTTGAAAATTTGAAACACTTAAAAAAAAGTCAACAACTTTAACAGCAAAAATTATCAGTGTCCCCAGTGTTGAACAGAGGATTTAGTATTAGATTAAGTATTTGGATATGAGCTGCGAGGACGAAGGTCAACTCAAGGCCCAGTGCAAAACAGGTCAGTAAGTAATGTGTCACAAAGTAATTAAATAGTTTTTCAATTACATAAAACTATTGCCATTATGAAAATTTAAATAGGCACATTTCCGGTTACTTTTGTCTTGCATGAAAACAATAGAGGATAACAGACGAATGCAACCTATTCCTTTCATTTTCTGGTTCATGATCTAAGATGATCCAACTTTACGGTGGTGCGAGACAGTTCAGGCGACGTGAGCTGGCTTTTCATCCTAGTGATTGTAATATTTAATATAAACTGTAAGTCGTTTAAATATACTTAAGTACTTACCACTGCAGCAAAGTTTTGTTAACGTGTACATACAATATTGTGTGCAATATAAGTGTAGCTAACAGGTAGGAACTGAAGTTGTTGCTGCCCTCTGGTGGTGGGGCGTATTAATACCTCCTGTTGGGTACAATGTTAGACAAAACTTTCACACTTGCCCCAAACTTTGCCCCTGAGGGAGATTGATAATATCTATCTTATCTTATTAAAAATAATGCACAAGTTAGTTTCCCTACTGACTAATTACTTTCATATGCAGTAATTAGAAAAGTATTTCAGTTACTTTTACGAGAAAGTCATGAGTAACTGTGACAAATTACCTAACTTGCAAAACACTGGTTACCAGTAAAAGTTGGTGATCTGCTCCACCTGCTATTTGTTCATTAGAAAGTAATTCCGGTGTTTAATATCCAGTGAATTGTACCAGTGGAAATTCTCTCACAAACATTAATTTCACCTAACACTGATGTGCAGTAATGAATAATTTCCTTGATGCATTTTTTTAGGGAGATGCAAAGCTTTAAAATCTTCCAGTCATTTTGAAACAGAGACTTGGTATTAAAACCAAAAAGGGGCTCATTCTTCCTAACGTTGCCATCGTGTTGGAGGTGAAGCAGCTCCATCCTGCTCCAGCTGACCTGCCCTGACATTGGGAGGTGCCTATCCAGGCATAAGGGCCTTGTTATTTTCCCAGCAGGCACCTCATTAGAGTCCCTATGACCTTTTACAATTGAACAGACCATTGGTCGCGGAACGTTTTGAATACAGATTTTCCATTCCACAGGCACTTTTTCCCCTCCTTTACGAATGAGAGGACAATGTGCCCTGTTTTGAGAAAGTGCTGCCAACCTGAACATCGGTTCCGGCATGCGTGGATCAATTATGCTGCGCCTCTGGCAAGTTTGGTTTCAATTGGAAAAATAAACCCCGGGGTTTTAAAGACTGAATGTTTACTTTCTCAAAAAAGGAATTCAACCAGATTTGGCCCAAATTGAATCCCAGCACACTTTTCTGATGCGTCAGGTATCTTGAAAATAAGACTGACAACTTTTTGGAAATTTTCAAATGTAATTCAAATTTAATTGATGTAAGAGAAGTGTAATTTGTTTTACCTCCTTTCAAGCCGCTATAAATTTAAGAGTCAGGTCAATAAGAGTGAAATTGATCCTTAACACAAACCACATTTTAATATCTGTAATGAAAAGCTTGATTCATGGCTTTTTTTTTTTTTTATCCTACAATGACCCGGGAATGGCTGAAATCCATTCCAATTATCTCCACCTCTGCTATTGTGTCCTGTCCCTGTCCTTGGGAAGCCTGCTGTTTTGCATCTTGCATATCATTAGCACGGAAAGCACTTAACAGTCTCTGCAGGAGACGATTGTAACCTACTGTAGACGACTTTCACCGAAGTCAAGTACATAATGTGCACATCTTGGCCACAGTGTTTTTATCCTTTCCTGTGGACAATACTGATGTCGTTTCTGTGTGATGACGCAGGACAAATAAGGACCACAACATTAATGATTAATATTAGATTGTCAAAAATAATTTACGTGATCATGTCATCAACGTGATATAGATTTAATATCTCTCTCAAGGGTGTTTCAGCAGATTATTTCATCTGATTGAAGGATGGTTTCTCCGTCCATGAGCCATCCTGCAGCCTGCTCTCTGATCTCTCACTCCCCTGCGACTAAACTGCTGTTTATCTTTCATGACCTCATACTGCAGTCCTCAGCTCACCTGCCCGCTGTGCTTAAAAGGGGTAATGGACTAACCCAGACCAGCGATACAGAGGGCCACAACAGCAATAAAAAAAAAGAGGCTGTTTAAGATCTGGGTGATATGGTGGGATGCACACATAATTGCAGGGATCAGGGACAGGCAGAGATTGAGGAAGGACGCCCTTGGCTTAGCAATAGTCTCTCTCTCTTTTCTTATTCTCAGATTCTCTCTCATTGGCATCAGTATAACTTCTCAGTTCAGTTGTATGGACGTAAGTGGTGCTCTATTAAATGGAAAATAAGAACTAAATGATTTCAGTCACATGGGTTGTTGTTGATGTGTTAACACTCCCAAAAAAATACACAAAATTTGCTCCTATCTGTCTGCGTGGATTTGAAAAGTAACGTTAGCTGAATTATCTGGCCGCCGACCCAAAGTGACGTAAGAGGTCGATGCCATATGGTGACCCCCATGCCTGGTGTAAATACTGGAACACTGGCCCAGGTCTGGACCTCTCACAACATATGTAGCTGCTGGCATCAGCGCCGGCGGACAGACGACGTCGGAATGAACGAGGTGGCAGTAAACGCAACACATGGCCCTGCTGGTAAGAGCTATATTCAGAGACAACAAGATATTTAAGGCTGATGAATAGTAGTGTTATCCATGATGAAGACAGAGAGTCCAACAGTTTAAGTCAGGGGTTTTCAAAGTGTGGGATAGCGAGCCTCCCTAAAGAGAACTCAAAAGCATGCCGCCCCCCCTTTACCCCCCCTAATTATTATTACCATTGTTATTGCTGTCGCTTTGTATGTTCCACACAGGCTTAAAAAAGGTTTTAAACAATAAATGTTACACACATTTTTATTTTTGTAAACATCTTAAACATGTTTGTATGTTCTTAAACATATTTTTAAAACATTTTAATCATCTGTCATCTGTGTGTGTGGATAAATATCTTTTTTTTAAAACACATTTTAACATCTGTATGTTTTAACATCTTTTTAAAACACATTTTTAACATCTGTATGTTTTTAATATTTTTAAAACACATTTTAACATCATTTTTTAAACATCTTTTTAAAACACATTTTTAACATCTGTATGTTTTTAGCGTGTTTTTAAACACATTTTAACATCTTTATGTTTTAACATCATTTTTTAAACACATTTTAGCATATTTTAACATAGCTTTTTAATATCTTTTTGAATACATTCAATTTAAGGCCTCTTTGAGTTTACATGGTCGCACACTGTCGTTAGCCAGCACCTCTTTGCAGATAACACTCTGTGGCAGCGGAGCATCATCAGGACCAATACATGAAAAGCCAAACTTTAAATAATCAGGGTCATACTTGCTCCGTTTTCTGCTCGCCCCAGACTCTGTGCCCTCTCTCACTTTCACTTGAGATACTAAAAATCGATCCATCTTGTGTCTTGTCAGATGTTTACACTTTTTTTTCTTTTAGGGTTTATTTTTTCACTCGCCGCGCCTCCCCTGAAGCCCTCTGGCGCCCCCCAGGGGAGGCGCGCCTCACACTTTGAAAACCGCTGGTTTAAGTCATGGCTGGTTAGCTCGGGTTCTCAGCTGCATCGAAAAGTTTATCTCTCTTATCTCTCTGTTGCATTTCTTAAAAATGTTCTGAGGAAGGGTTGGGGCACAATATCAGGGTCTAATTGAGAGACTGTGAGGTTATAGCTGAATATTTATCAGCTCTTGGAACAATCAAAAGATCAGACGAGCCTCATATTTTGGGTTAAAATCTCTGGAGAGCAAAACTGTTTTCTAACATTTCAGAAGGTTCTTAACTCGCGTTGACGCCAGGCCCGACGCCGCGCCCCTTTCTTCCATTCATATGCAAATATCCGGAGTACACTTCTGAAGACGTGAATCTGCCTCCGCTTTCAACAGAAACCTTTTTACACCACCGGGATGGAAATAGATCGATACATCCAATGGTTTATTTTCAATTTCATGCTTTTCTGGTTCCATCAAAATGTGTCAGTGGGTGATAAATCCCGGGCCCTCGCTACTGCAGTGTCAACAGGATTTGCTGAGTGAATCCCCCTGCTGTCATTCTCGCATCATCAACATATTCAGGATCCTTGTTTATCCTACATGTGCTAATCAGGGTCATGACTTCTGCGTAATGTGACAGACAGGGAAAGTCTCGCAGGTTTATTCTCTATTCAGCGAGACGTGACGACGACAGAAATGATTGCGATGTGATATAAAGTTGTTGTTTTTTTTACTGAGTCATTGTGTCACTGCATCCAAGTACCTGCTTCACGACTAATAATAATCATATTTATGGCAATAGTCTAACAGTATAACACATATGCATATGGTCCAGTTTACACCCTCATGGAATTTACTTGAGGCTCGCTGGATTATTTTTGAATACATGCTGGTGTAAGAGACTAATTTAAATGCAAACAAGCTGATTCATTGCTTTCTCTCCCCTCAAATATGCATGTTTTAGGCAAAGAAGCACAACTAAGTTATTCACACCCTTGGGACATAAACAGACTTCAAAAGGAGATCATGATTTGCTCGGCCATTTCCAACAGGAGCAAAGTGAAACGGAGAAGACAACATTTTGTATTGAATTGCAGTGAAACAATGTATTTTCCTCCACACATTTCCATACAGAGAGGCTCGATGCTGCATACAAATTGTGGAAACTCTCACAGCACTTTCAACGACCCTTTAGAATATTTCACCCCCAAAAACAACATTGTCGGAACAAACCAACCCAGCAGATGATTTAAAGTCAATTTAAAGTTAATCAACACGACCGCTGGCCTCTCTGTGTGGCCTGGTTTGTGACTGAGTCCTCAGCTGACTACAGTGACCCTGCCTTTGTGATGGAAAAGATGAAAATGGGCCCTGACCCAAGGCCAACATTATGATGATTAGCCTGACAAGTTAAATTCCTCCCTAGAGGTCCCTAATACAACCTCAATTAAACCGTCCCAGTCGGCGGACAACCGCAGGCGAGCCGGACTCTCTGCTCGTCACTTTATTACCGCTCATCATCATGTGTGCGCGGTCACGCCCATTTTCCTCTCTGGACATTTTAATTTCACACGCTTTCAGTTTTTACTGTTAAAATCCAGTCTTTGATTCATGAGATATCAAACGCATCAGCGGACAGTCTTCATTAGAAATGCATCTTTGCCGCCGCTTTTCATTTTGAGCCGTGGTCCGTTCCACAGGGCGGCTGAAGACGCTCGTGAAACAGAAATAACAGCGTTATATTTGGAGTGTATTTTTAATTTCAGCCATTGCACGAGCCAATCCATTACGAAACGATCATCATGTGGAAATGATCGAACCAAATATTTTTTTTTGCAAGGAAATTAAAGCTAAAGCAGCTTATCTTTTTCCATCTTCCCCTCTGCTGAATGAAATGTACGACTCTATTGTTTTACTCACCACTGTGGCTGATTTTACATGACACCGTGGAGTCTTAATAAATCCAGTCAGAGTTAAGCACTGATGCAGTTTACAGAGATGTAGTCTCCCTTTTTAGTATTAACACCTGCAACCCACTCACTCCTCAGACTCTTTTTTAAGACTAAAGGAGAGCAGGGGAGGGAGAGAGAGAGGAGAGAGCATTAAACAAAAAAAAAAAAAGGAAAACAGCAAAAGAGCAGCAGCACAAAAATAACTGCAGGACTAACAAAGAAGGGAGAGGTAGAGAATCCTAAAATCAGCAGCAGAGCATTATTTAAATCTGCTCTCTCGGGGGGGTTCGCTAAGACCTCAAAGTGGTAACCTGGTGAAGGAACTGATATCTCAGCGTAGCATGTTTGCATTGAATATATTTTCTCACCTGAAACTAACAGTGTTGCTCACTTTGCGTCGTGACAGTGATACCGTCACACAGACAAATTAAAGCAAAAACCAACATCGTGTCTCGCTGAAGCGCTCGTCCACCTCAAAACCTCCTCCGGATACATTCGAGTCTGTGAACTCGACTGGAGGGATAAACAACTTTCTGCCAAAACATATTCCCTCATTTGGGGACAGATGTTTGAACTATGAATATGAGAGTTTGTGCACCTCATGCATACTTCACAGCAGAGTGGTCCAACAGTGACGATAAGTGAATAAATAAGCAAATAAGGTGAGGAACTGACTCTTATAATAAAACCTTGTTTGTTTAGTTTTATAGCCGATTTCACTGATTGCAGTGTGTAAAACTCCCATCAGAGGTGCAAACTTCACTTCAATTACTGATGTGTGATCACTGCTACTCTCTCTTTATTGGCACTGAAGAGTTTTTGTCAATTCATTTGTTTCCATATGAAGTCACTGATCCCTGATGTTTAATTATTGAGACGTGGCTGCAGTCGACTGTTTACAGGTACAATGGGATGGATTAATGA